>RJWM01032816.1:0-21144 GCA_004363535.1 Dasyprocta punctata | reverse complement strand
TGAGCAGCTCTGGGTTCCTGGGCTGATTTGGGCTGGGCTGTGTACCTCTGTGTCCTGCGCGGCTGGTCGGCTTTTCCCTGAGGTTCGCGGCGTGCAGGATCGCGGGACCCGATATGGTGGGTCCCGTGCGCAGCAAGGAAGGGCGGCCTCCCGGGGCGTGCAGGTGGAGTCTCTTCCTTTACTGGATGGGGGCCAAGGCCTCCCGGTCCCAGGGAGCTGTACTGCGCACCGCGCGTGACGCGGACCTGACCCTGGTTCTGTCCGCAAGCTCGACCCAACCTGATATTTATTTCTTGATCTGTCCATTTATGACAGTGGGGCATTGAGGTTCCCCATTACAATTGTATTGATATTTATATGATTTTTCATGTCCATTAGCATTTGTTTTATGAAGTCAGGTACACTGGTATTTGATGCATTTATATTTATAGTTATTAACTCTTCCTGTCAAATTATTTCCTTAACCAATATGTAGTGAACTTCTTTGTCTCTTCTAATAAGTCTTGATAGAAATCCACTTTGTCTGAAATTAGAATGAAATATTTTTCTCGTATACTGCATATTTTTAGATTTTTTTTCTTGATCCATTCTGCCAATCTGTGCCTTTTGATTGGAAAATTAAGAGTTATAGCTGAGAGGTACTGACTTATTCTTGTCATTGCTTTTTTTCCTATTACTGATTTCCTTATTTTTACCCTTTTGCTTAGCTGCTCATCCCACAGGTGCATTCATTCTTTTGACTTATTAACATTGTTGGTTTCATTGTATCTTTCTAGGATAGCCTTGAGGATTTTTTTTTTTTTTGTAATGTTGGTTCTGTGGTCATGAATTTCTGGAGGTGCTCCTTGTCACCTTATTTCTTCATCAATTTTAAAGGAAAATCTTGCAGGGTACGTAAGTTAAGTTTAGAAGTTGTATTTTAGTGCTTGAAACACTTCAGTCCAAACCCGCCTGGCCTTTAAGGTTTGTGTAGAGAAGTCTACTATAATTCTAATGGGTTTACCTTTATATGTGATTGTTGCCTTTCTCTAACAGTTTTTAAGATTTTTTTCCTGTGATGGACTTCTGGTACTTTGAGTATAATGTGGAGTGGAGAGGTTCTCTTTTTGTCAAGGTTATGTGAGTTTCTATATGCCTCTGTTATCTGTATGTTTATTTTTTATCCTATATTTGGGGAGTTTTCTGCCATTGTTTCTGTAAATAGGTTTTTTATGACATTTGTGTTGTCTTCTCATTTTTCACTTATTCCAATTATTCTTAGGTTAGTCTTCTTTGCCTCATCTATCAGTCATTATATCGATTTTTCATATTCCTTTGTTCCTTTTAAGGTGTCTTTGCATAGTTGGTCTTTGAAGGCATCACTGTCTTCTAGTTCTGAAATTCTGCCCTTACATTGGTCAGATCTGCTGCCCTACTTTCAATACAATTTTTTATTTTGTTTTGTTTTTCTTTTTTCTTTTTTTTTTTTTGAAGTGGGTACAGGGAATCAAACTCAAGAGCAACATACCACTGAGGTGCATTCCAGCTCATTTTTTAGTTTTTATTTTGAGACAGTCTCACTAAGTTGCCTAGGCTGATCTCCAAATGATGATCCTCCTGCCTCAGCCCACTGAGTAGTTGAGATTACAGGTGTGTGACACCACAAACAACTACTTACTCATGTTCCTTACTCCTAGAAGAATTATTCTGTCTCCTCTGTTACTTTGCATTTCTGAAGTACTTATTAAATTGTGCAACCTCTGTATATGCATATGTGTCACAGTTATTTGAGACAGAGTCTTGTTATGGAGTCCAGGCTGGTCTCAAGCTTACTGTAGAGCCTAAGCTTATATCTTAGTTACTTTTCTTGTTGCTGAGACAAAATACCCGACACCCAAAGGGAAAAGGTTTACTTGGCTCATAGGTTGTAGAGGTTTCAGTTCATAATTGTTTGGCTCCATGGTAGGGTGGCATGTCAGATAGGCCTCACAGAGGAAAAACGTTCATGGCAGGCAGAAGGTAGCAAAGCAACAAGGGAGGGGGACTCAATATGATTTTTAACCTTCTGGATTTCTGATTGAAACCTTTTCATTGATTCTAATTCTTTGGTAAGCTGGTCATTCATGTTATGTATAATTTTGTTTACCTCATCTATGTTTTTATTCATGTCTTCTGAAAGCTCCCGTATCTTTTAGGTTATTACTTCCATGTTCTATTTAGTTATGTCTTCTCTAATCTCACTGAGTACCTCTTTAGTCTATTTTCTAAACTCCTCTGTTACCTGTTTAATGAATTTGGATGTGTGTCTATTCTGTTTCTCTGTGCTGCCTGGATTGGCTTCAAGGGAGTTGTGAATTTTGGGAGGCATTATGTTTCCTTGCAACTTTCAAATCTATAGCATTTCAGGCTGATCCTGGTCTCTGGCTATTAATTCTTTAGTTTAAACCCCTCTCAGGCTCTTTTGCCAGCCTGACCATGGTTCCATGGCTGTGGTTGTCTTCCATGACTGTTCCTCGCCCAGTCACTGTGGGGCCATAATATTGGGAGCCCTAAAATAAAGCCAACCCACAGCTGCTCTGAGTTCCAGATTCAGTCGATCCCTCTCCCCCAAGAAATGTATCTGACTCCTCTCTCCAGGTAGTATGGCAGGAACTTGGGCTGGGATCAGTCACCATCAGTTTAAGCAGACAGTGTCACTGTCTGCTGCATTTCTTCCTGAAACCCTCTGGAGTCCTCTACATTCACTTTGTAGATTTGGTCTTCCTTTCTTGCGAGCCATGACCCAGGAACCAGGGAGAAGGTGTAGATTGTCTCTTCCTTTTTCTGCATTATGTTGTGTTTCTTCAGTTTCTCTGTAGGCTCCAATTTTTCTGTCAGATACTTCCTGGGTCCCAGGGATCCACCTACCTCCTTTTTTTCTTTCCCAAGTTGTTATTTTCTAGTGTCTGGATTCTGAATCTTGGAGATTCCATTTTCCCAGAATCCTCCTATAAATGTTTTGTCTTGCTGACAATATTATCCCTCAGAAAGTAAACAACAAAAGGGACTGCTTGCTATTCATTACCGAATTCTGGCCTATAGTAAACAGCTGACTGGCAAAGTGGATACTTAAAGAGTGACCATATTATCTTAGAGTTTGTGAGAGCAAGAGGCTGGACATAGCAAGGTATTTTGCCCTAGAATTCAAGAAGGTGGATTTGAAAGTCTGGAGAGTAAAAAGGTAGCACAAATGCAAGGAAAGAGCACAGCCTGATCTGGCTTTAAGTAGGAGCTATGGTGTTGATCAGCCAATCATATTACCTTGAAGAGAGGGATGGAAGGAGGAATGAGGGAGAAAAGGAGAGAAAGAAGGAAGGGGATGGATGAACAGTGGTATGAAATCTCCTTCTTTTCAGGATTGACCATTAATGGCACATGTGTTAGCGCTTAGCATTTAGTAAGTATGCATCAATTTTTAGTTTCTTGCAGTTTCTATTTAGCTGCCCTCCCTAAATTGTTGAAAATCTTTAAAAATTAAATTCTCAGCAGGCGCAAAGGTATGTGCCTGAAATTCCAGCTTCTCTAGAGACTGAGGCAGGAGAATCACAAGTTCAAAGCCTGCCTGGGCAACTTAGTGAGAACTTGCCTCAAAATAAGTAGATAAATAGAAGAGATTGGAGGTGTAACTCAGTGGTAGAACAGCTGCCTAGCATGCTTGAGGCCCTGAGTTCAATCCCCAGCACTAAAAACCCTAAATTATGACCATATCATTGTGACTTATTTTAATGAAGAAGTGAAAAGAGAAGTATCTAAAGAAAATGATGCACAAAGTTCTTTGATGATGAGACATTGAAAATGTGGAAAGAAGAGCATCTGACTAAGGATGAATAGGAAATAGTAACGTGGAATTGCCAAACTCACGTCAGGAAGGCCTGACTCAAAAGGAGCTAATTTTAGGAATAAGAAAAAGAGGCTCTTTATAGTTTTGTTTGCATCAGAAATAAGTCAAGGAAGTTCAAATGTTGGGTCAGTTAGTATGCTTTGTTTTAATTATAATTAG
Source organism: Dasyprocta punctata (assembly GCA_004363535.1). Classification (NCBI taxonomy): domain Eukaryota; kingdom Metazoa; phylum Chordata; class Mammalia; order Rodentia; family Dasyproctidae; genus Dasyprocta; species Dasyprocta punctata. The sequence goes on along the minus strand of RJWM01032816.1, from coordinate 17,126 downwards.
TTTTTCAAAAATTATAAAAGATATTAGGTACACATAAAAATTCCTATAATACCGCAGATACAAAATGAAAAAGAAAATTCTGTAATGCTTATAAGATCACAAAAAAGGCACATTTGTAATTTTCACTTTGCTTTGGTCTTCTTTGCCATCAAAACTGTCCATTAGGCTGGAAAGGCATTGGCAAGGGACAGTTGACTGGCTAAGTAAGAAAACTGTAAGAAAACACCAAAGTATTTACAATGATTTTGAGTCTTTTGGCCTAGACAAATTATATGCCCAGACATTAAAAGAAATTACAGATGAGGTCGCTGAACTTGTGTCTATAACCTTTGGAGAAGTGTGGGGAATAAGAGACATGTAAAGAAGGGCACATGCTCATTTTTAAAGACAATATGGATTTTGCAAACTTTAGAGATGTAAGTTTTATCATAATCTCTGGCAAATTTCTAGACTCTGTCATTGGAAGGGGTAGTTTGCACAAGTGTGCTTAGAAGGGAACTCATTTCATATAAAACTCTGCCTTACAATAGCTCAAGGCAGAGTGAACTCATTTTGCTTTCTGAAATGAGCTTAGTAAGTTAAGCAGGGGTGCTGCAGCACTGAAGCTGGGTCCCAACACTGACAAATCATTTATGATGCCCCTGTGGGAAAGTTGGGAAAATGTAAATAGTACAGTTATTGCATGGGTAAATGATCAACCCAAGTCTGTTAATTGATGGATGAATCTTCAAGCTATTTATATACTAGTTTATGATCTGTTGCCTCCACTAAAATTTAAGTTCATTGATTGGGAGACGGTGTTCTTATCGCTCACTATTTATCTCCAGTACCTATGGCAGTGCCCAGTCCATAGTAGAAAGTGTTCAGGAAATGTTTTTGCATGAATGAATGAACCTGAAGGCAAAACTGAAAAGCATATTACCATGCTCTGTCTTAGCCCTCTCCTATTCAGTATATTTTTATCATTTGTTTAGTTAAATAGATTAACTGCATACTGAACAAAATATCAGCCTGAAAAGGCTAGCATAATAAGAATAGATTGTATCCACAAATATCCACTGGTAAGAACAAGTTAATACTAATGTATATATGTATGGATGGATGTATGGATGTATGCATATGTGTTTATTTTGAGGTGTCCAATCTCTGAAAAATGTAAATAGATTTAACAACCAGAAGTACAAGTGGACTCGTTAATTAATGGCAATATATGGGGGGAAGACTTAGACATTTTCATTTGTTCTTTCAACAAATATTTACTGAAAGTGCCAGCTACTGTGCTAGGCACTGGGGATATAGTATACTGAGGAAAACATCCTATTCCTCTAGAGCTAAAAGACTATTTTAGGAAATCAACATTAATCAAAGCATTCCACAAACAAATGTATATCGTAAACTGTGAAGACTCAAACTGAGTGCTCCTAGAGCATACAGCAAGAGAAACTGGTCAAGTCAGGGAGGGAAGCTGTCTTTGAGGTGCTGACCCGGAGCTGACTTGTTGTTGTTTGTCTCTTTTGCTTTTTGTTTTTCTTTTCTGTGTCTTTTTTCTTCTTAAATAAATTTTTAGAAAAGATGCAAAAGATAACTAGGAGGAAACTAAGGTGAAGTCAGGGGAGGAAGATAGAAAGTCCAGTGAGGCAACCATATGAAGGGTCTGCTTAGGTGCTATTGTGGTCTTTTTCCCTTCCTATCAACAGAGGCTGGGCCCAGGGTCAGGGCTGGGGTTGGGGCTCAGCTAAAGACTCAGTTTGGTTGCTCTCTGGAGGGGAACTGTGCAGAGGTGTTGGCTTAGTCTGGGGCTCAGACCAAAGCTGTGGGGTTAGGTCTGAGGAACTGGGCAAATGACTGGAAGACTAAGGTATAAAGAGAGAATGAACAAAAAAGTGAATACTCGAGCCTAAGGAGAGCTAGCCTTCTGATGTTGGAGGAAAGAGTTACAAATATGGAAAGGAGGGAAAGGTAATATAACCCACTGATGTTGGGTTGAAAATGAAAGTATCAGTATGATTTCATGTTTTTTTGTGTGTGTGTCTATGCATATATGTATGTGTTGATAAGCATGCCCATTTGTGTGTACATTATACACACATACGTGGAGTGATCAGAATATAGTGACTACTTAAAAATTTATTACAGTATGACATATTGCTATTAATCCCCTCAAAACACTCTCCCATGCTTCAGACACACTTATCCCACCGTTCTTGCCACTTTCTGAAGTAGTTCTGGAAGTTTTCTTTCATGTTTTATGTCTTTAATGCTATCATGGCTACCTCTCATGTCTTGAGCTGATTCAAAACATTTACCTTTCATGACTCTGGGGTAAGAGCCAAAAATTGCATAGGGCCAGATCCAGTGAATAAGGTGGATAACACTGTAATATTTTTATGAGCCTGCCTTTCTCATTGTATGCCATATTGCCCCAGCATTCACCATATCTTCAGTCATATATCGTAAAGATACTTATGAAAGAAAACGTCCAGAACTTCTTCATAAAGTGACATACATGATGAGTTAAGTGTGTTTGAAGTAAGGGGGAGCATTTGGGAGATTAATGGTAGTGTGTCTTTTACTAATAATTTTTTAAAATTTAAGCATTCACTGTATATTTTGATCACACCTCATATGCCCATATATTTCCTTGCTCTGTCCACTGAGAAGACCTAGGAAAAATTGCACCTTGATAACAATGACTACACCTAGGACTCAGATCTTTGGCACTAGCTCCATTAAAAGGAACCAGGACAACTGGGCATGGTGGCACATGCTGTGTGTGAAGACCCTGGGTTCATTTCCCAGTACTGGGGAGAAAAAGACCCAGCACTCACTGGAGAAATGACTGATTCCAGGGCCGGAGCACAAGATGAGATGAGAAAGCACAAGATGAGCCTGGAGTATCTTATTGTGCTACAAAGTAAAACAGCGTTCAGAGATGATGGGGATAGGCCAACAGGGCATAGAAGCCAGCTTTGGGAAATAAATAATGAACAATAGTGAATTATAACACATTGAATGAAACAGGAATCCATTAGTGTACACAAACTAAAACATAGCTTAAAAGCGTTAATAAAAATTGGGAGTAGGCTGGGAATGTAGATCCATGGTAGAGCACTTGTCTAGCATGTATAAGGCTTTGGGTTCCATCTCCAGCAGCATCAAAGAAGGAAGAAGCAGTTGTGGAGAAGAAAAAGCATAACCTTACCAAGGCCAACTAATAAACAAAAAGGGAATGATGGAAGCAGAAAAATCATCATGTAGCAGTCATCAGAGTAAAAATGGATTCAGGCAAGAATTACCAATGGATGCTAAAATTAGTTTAACACAGAACAGGGTATTTACTTAGTCTTACACTACCTCCCATGAAATACTTCATAATTACTAAGTACAAAATATTTATAAACTACTTTGGAGAAACCTGGCAGATAACATCTTAATTTTAACCAGTAACAGGGCACTTTGTCACTATGTGCCTACTGGTGTGCTAGAGCAAGAACACATCACTTCAGCAATGTGTCAGCTCAGAGGGCACAGACTGAATCTAACCAGTGGGAAACAGCAGACCCACCTAAATTGAGGCTTATGCTGCAAAGTAATTAACCTGTACTCCTCAAAAAATGTCAAGACCATTTGCAAGAAATAAAAGAGACATGACACATAAGTGGAATTTTTGATCCTGAATTTATGAAGAACTTTGTTAGAATAATCAACAAAATATGAACAAGATCTATGGAGTAAGGCTAGAACAATTTCACTGTTAATTTTCTCATTGTGATGGTTGCCCTGTGGTCCTCGTAGAGCATCTTTACTTTTGTGAAATACACACTGAGGTGTTAAAGGGTAATAAGACAAGATGCTTGCAAATTAGTCTCAGTCCTAATGCAAGAGGATAACTGAACAGTTTGGAGATGACAAAGGAGGCAGGCTTGACACCTGCCATGCCAACCCACTGAACAGGGCCGTGTCTTTTCTGGTAGATCATGTGGGTCTCCTCCTAGTTCTGCTGCTGTTGGCACAGCTGATCCATTTCTTCATCTCAAACAGGAAGATCCTTAGAATTAGCAAACCTTAAAATATTCATGGAATGATAGCCACGACTAAATGAAATATATTTTCAAACACAAATCACCAACTTTATCTTAGTTCGAAAGCTTTTTTCTATTAATTAGCTAATAAAAACAAAATCTTTATCTAATGCAGGTGTGAAAGTTGAATGGCTCAAAGGTGACTCAGAAAGAAACAAAAGGAGAATGAAAGTGGTAAAATGTTAACAATAGGGAGCCTGGGTGAAGAGTATATGGCAGTTCTTTGTGCTTGCCTGTATTTTTTTTTAAATATGAAAGGTTGTTGTTGTTGTTGGTGTGTGTATGTGTGTGTGTGTGTGTGTGTGTGTGGTGTGGTACTGGGGAATGAAGCTAAAGCCTTGCACATGCTAGGTAAATGCTCTGCCTGTAAGCTGATCCCCAACTTTGAAAGTATGTCAAAATCAAAGGTGAAAAAATGTTAATAGAGCAAGGTATGGTGGTATATGGCTTTAATTCCAGTTACTTAGGAGTTTGAGGCAGGAGGATCACAAATTTGAGGCCAGCCTGAGCAGGACCTGGTCACAAAATAAAATAAAAATAAAAGGACTGGGAATGTAGCTCAGTGAAAAGCACTTGCCTAGCATGCATAAGCTCCCTGGATTCAAGCCCCAGTACTGCTAGAAAAAAGGGCAGCTGGAGGAGAAAAGCCAGCATCATCTTATAGTACACTAATGTTAGTCTAGGCAGTATGAGGCTGCTGAACTGTACAAGGGTCAGATCTCACTGAAATGTGGGAGTTGGCTCTTGGAAGATGAGGTGATCAGATCACATGGAGATGAAGAACGGTTAAGGGGACTCAAGACGTTTAATCTGAAAGAGAAAAGGCCTGGAGGATAGGAAGGGAACAACTTTTGTCTTCAATCTCCAAAGGGTGTCTAAGACAGGGACTTGTTATAGGGAGACAGATTCTGTTTAGTATGAGGAAAGGTTTTTGGTCAAAAAAAGAGAGGAAAAAATAGAAGACTTAGACTATCTCAGCAGTTCCCTGTCATAGAATATGTTCTAATACAGATTGACCAACCAGTTCTTAAGGATATCAGAAAGAAATTTCATGAATTAGATAAATGCTGGGTCCTGTGACCACTGAGGTCCTTCCAATAAAGGTTATGGTTTTCTGTTATCTTTAGGTACTTGGAATCAAATGCTACATGTGTTGGATGGGGATGAACTTTCCCTTTTATCCACATGGGGCATAAAGTACAGTATCTTACTTTTGAATGGACTATTTTTTTAACTTTTTATTTTATAGGTACATTTTAGGTATATGTAATGATAACATTCATTATAGAGAGTTCGTATCTGTACATGATATATCTTACTTCCTTTTTTCCTCATTCCCCTCCCCTCCCTTCAACCCCTCTACCCCTCTCTATTTACAAAAGCTTTTTTTTCATTTTTTCCTTCTATTCTTTCTGTTCTTGTTCCTTCTTTCCTTTCTCTCTCCCCCCTCCCTTTTTGCCCTTCTCATTTGAATATTTTCTTTTCATTTCACAATATCCATTATAAATTTTGGTCCTTATTTACACTTTTGGCTTCTCGCACCAGAGAAAATGCCATATTTAAACATGTGTGGCTGATTTATTTCACTAAGGAGTATGGTCTGAACATGCATCCACTGAATGGACTATTTTGATACAATCCTTAGCCATCTGGAAAATTCCCTTGTTCCCTAGCAATGAGTTGGTCACTGAGGCAAATATCACCATATCTTTATTTAAGAAAGCTTCATTTAATAACATGAAAATAGGGCCTAAAGAAACAAACAAAAGCTCAAGAGAATGTCTGGCAAACACTGAAATATTCAGTGGCTCAGGATGATGTGTCTTCTTCAAGTTGCTGGCTGCCAGCCTACTCGTATACCTTGCTCCAGTAGTTCGTCGTTCTTTATTTAAAAGTGAGCCCTTTTGTAATACAGTGCTTTCATGAGCTCACTATACAAAACATTCATCTGGAAAAGAAAGTAGCTAACAGATTTCTTGAGAAGAATGAGAAATGTGGGAAAGCTTCCCAGACCCGTGATGATGGCATGAGAGTCTAACTTTTACCTTCTGCAATCTGAGGAACCATTTGGAGAAGAAAACATAGTCCTTCCTCTTCTGAAGAAGAGGAATCCCAACACAGTAGGCCTGCTTAATTAGGGACAGATAGCTCTTGTAAGGGAGAGATACTTAAAACAGAAAAGATCCTTTTCTTTTATCTGGTAACAAGTTCTTTTTATCCATCAAAGCTTTCCTGGTTAGCTAATGGCTCAGATGCTTGAAACTGAGAATAGTTTCTAGAGGAAATGCCTATTTAAATAGACATTGCACTGAGCATAGGCCAATCCTTTCCTCTCATGCACTGGTAATGACAATGATGCATCTTTCCAGAGTTCATTCTTGGCAGTCCTTGTAATTAGATTCCAGTTGCTCTTTAAGTTCTCCCTGTTCTCCATGCTTCCTGGTTTTCACTCTAAGGAATTACTGTGCACAAACCCATAATTCTTTTTGTTTTGTTTGTTGAGACAGGGTAGTTCAGGCTTGCTTTGAACTGACATGTAACCCAGGCTGGCCTCAAACTCATGACGATTCTCCTCCCTCACTTTTGAATTTATATGGAACCACTGAGAGGAACAATGATGAAGATTCCTGACTAGCCAAGGAAATTCAGGTTGAGTCCTTATGGAAATCCTAACTATAATTCTGTGCCCCCAAAGCCATAACACCCACCCCTTGCTTTCTCCCTCCTCACCTGAGTTTCATAGCTTTTCTTGAGGGAGCTAAGGTGGTCAAGGAAACGCAACGCGAGGCCACACATTTTTCAGCAGATACATACTTACTCCTATTACACATAAAAATTCCAGTGTTTTAGGACTTGATCATCAGTCAGAGAATCTCCATTTCTTGGTAGCCTTCCTGAAATCCGGGAACAGTGAATGTCTTATAATTACTGCTTTCATAAATCATTGTAGCACTCCTTGTACCAACACTGTTTCTTATTATTACTCAACAACTGGTGCTTTGCTAGTAGTAAGGAATGCTGTGCTCCTGGAAAGGAGGAGAGCACCTTGAAGGTTTGTTTGTCAGCTGTGGAATGTTTCATAGCAAGATCTCATGAAGTGACACATAGTGGAAAAAGCAATGAGGCCATCTTCGACTGAAAGAAACAATCAGAGGTAGATTCCTGCTCTCTGGGAAGTAGGAGAAAAATTATCTGGTTGGGGCTTCTCTCTATGTTGTCCTCAGTCAGTTATCTTCCCAGTTCCTACCTCTACTCTTCAGAGATAGTCAAAAAGCATTTTTATTGAATCTTTTAATTTCCTTGACCAGAATCAATTTCTATTCTTGAAGTAGAAATTATATTTATCTTTAGTATTGACAATATCTACCAAGCTAAGAATACAGGACAGAACTTATAAGATGGTCACTTAGCCTTAGCAGTGGCCCTTAACATAACTAATCACAAGTTTATATGAGCTTCTTCCTAGTACCTTACAATAGTGGAAAGAATTAGAGTAAGGAGTGACTTCCCCAGTTCTTCTATGGGACATGTGGCACAAAGAGAAGTGTTGGTGTGAAAGCCCTTCATCTTCAAGATAGGTTTCAGGCCCTTGAAGGGGACATGCAATAGAAGATATGGGTAGTAGCTTATTGAATCTGAAGGATATTGTTTCAGCTGTCATTCATTCATTGGATTCATAAAAAATTACTATATATTGAACACTATGATAATCAAGGCACCTAAGAAGGATAAGACAAAGAATTTTTATCCTAAAGGATATGCAACACCTGTGGGGAGACAAGGCACTCACAGGAGCTGGGGATGTAGCTCAGTGGTAGAGTAAGGGAGTTCTACTCCCACCACAGAAAAAAAGATGACTTTGCCACATATGTGATTAAGGGCTAATCAGTGACAAAGACACTAGTGCTCTAGTTCGGTAGGAGATAAGTGACAAGTTAGCTCAAATTCAGAGGCAGTCTAGTTTTTGCCTGTTACTCTCCATTCTTGTCTACTTGGTAAACTATGTTTTCTTTAAATTCACAAGCAGAATTATTTCTGTTTCTGCCCATAGCAAGTTTTACATCCGTCAAATATGACTTATATCACATTGTTCTGAAATGTTATGAATTTATCTCCTCCAGACTATTGAGTTCTTTAGGGTGCAAGGAATACTTTTACCTTTATATCCTCAGAGGTCATATGCCTGGCACATAATAGGGGCACAACACAAGTTTTCTGAATGGATTAATGAATGAAAAAATGATTCAATATCCAGTCAACTTTGACCTTCTCAGTGAGGCTTTTCCCTGACTCCCCACAATCTCTTTCTAAGACCTCTTTCTTCTTTTACTGTTCATTACACCATAATAGTATTTCTAACATGTTATTTGAATAACATGTTATTCACTAAGGGGAGAGTTCTCTGAAGACAAAATGTCATTTATATTTGTACTTACAGCCTGACAGTGTCTGATACAGAGTAGGAGTGTTGTGATCTTCATGAAATGAATAAAAAAGTGAACAAACAAAGAAAGAAAAATAATCTTAAGGAAAGTGAATAAGATCTCGGTATATAGGGAAAGTATTAGATACATTTCCATTGGGGGAAAAAATACCAGACGTACACAATTTAAAGGAAGAAAGGTCTATTTTGGCTCATGGTTTCAGAGGTTCCATAGTTAGCTGGCTCCAAGACAGAAATATTTTGCCAGAAGGGTACAGTAGAGGAAAGTTTCTTATCTCATGGCAGTCAAGGACTAGAAAGAGCCTGGAAGATTCAGGAGAGAATAGGATGTGCTGGGACTAGGAAACAGCCTGCAAAGGCAATCCTCCAATGACCTATTTCCTCCAATTGGGTACCACCTCTTAACAACTCATTGAACTATGAACTGGACAATTGACAATTGATAAGGTTAGTTACTCCCATGATCTAATCACTTTCTGAAAGTCCCACCTCTGAACACATGAGCCTTGGCGGGGACATTTTTGATCCAAATCATGACACAGAAATTATATGAAATGTCTAGAAAAGGAAAAATCAATAGAGACAGAAAGTAGATTAGTGATTTCCAGGGATTAGGGTAGTAAGGAATGAGGAGTGACTACTAATAGGTATGAGGGATCTTTTTGGGATGATGAAATGTTCTGGAATTTGATCATGGTGATAGGTATACAATTTTGCGACTATACTAAAAACGCTGAATTGTACAACTGAAAATAGTGAGTTTTATGATATATGGATAAACCATGGTCAAGAAAGTTTTAGAAATATTTGTATTTTATGTATCAGCCTCCTGAAGTATTATAATGTACATTAATTCATTGAAAGTTTAAGGAAGTTTTACAGTAAAGAAATCAGGTAGCTTTATTGAATCTGGGGTATGTGGAACATTAATATCTCACGGGCTAGAGCATAAAGAGTTTTGCTTTCCAGGCCACAGAGTTTGGAATTTATTCTGCTACAAATGGGAAGGCACTGGAACTCTTTGAGAGTCAAAGTAGTATGATGAAACTAGTTTTAGTAAGACTGAGATGCCAGTGCCATTTAGACCAGACTGAAGTGTGGAAAAAACACAGACAAGGAGACTCTTTTTAATTTTTTTTTAAATTTTGTAGTTCTGGGGATCAAACTTATAGCTTCATGCATACCAAGCAAGTTCTCTTCCAATGAGCTATACCACCGATCCAAGATTTGCTTAAAGGCAGTAATAAGAATGCAGTGACAGAGACCAAACTAAAATGGTGACAACTGGAAAATGTAAGAAACATTCTACAGGAAGAATCAATAGAACATGGTAACTAATTTGATAGGGGGAATATAAAATAGGTCAACTCAAAATGACTCTAAAGTACATAGCGTGAATGACTGAGAAAATGCTGTTATCACTAAAAAGAATTGAAAAATAATGTTTCTGGGACAAGGAATCAAGATAATGATAAGCTCTATTTTAAACATGTTGAACTTGAGGTAACTTAGAAGATATCATATGGACAGTTGCAGACATGGACTGGAATTCAGGTAATAAAGCATATCAATTCACTTAAAAGATGGAGAGAAAAAAGGGTAGAGAATATTGAAAATGTTCATAGTTGAGTGGTAAGAGTGAAAAGATAACACAGAAGAGTGATAACAAAACAAAGGACCAGAGAAATCTGGGTGTGGTGGCACACACCTGTAATTCCAGCACTCTAGAAGGTTGAGGAGGGATTGCACATTTGAACAAAGCCCAGGGGATTTAGAGAGGTCCTATCTCAAAAATAAATAAATAAATAAATAATAAGAGTTTTGATGAGTCAGTGGTCAATAATGGAGGCCAGCATAAAAATGCCACCATATTTGTCATCAGGTGGTTAATTAGTGGCCTTGCAGAGTAAAGTGTGGTTAACAGTGCTACTAAGTTAGGGGAACTGTGACTCAAGGTGAAGACAGACAGGTTAGCAGGCCCTTGTTGGTCACATTCAGGATTTTGGTCTTTATTGAGAGCAATGGGAAACTATTGATGAGAATAAAGCAATGTCACACATACTTAAAAAATTTTAAACACCATTCTGGATGCTGGGTCGAGAAAAGTATGGAAGGAAGCATGAATAGATAGACCAGTTAAGAGATTCCTGCAGTAGTTGAGATAAAAGAAAATACTTCAACTAGGTTGTTGATGTTGGAAGTTGAGAAGAAAAAGATAAATTTAAGAGATATTTAGGAGGTAAAATTGACAGCTTTTAGTGATAAATTAGAAATGGGAATGAGAGAGGTGTGAAGATGACTTCTAGAAGTCTAGCTTGGGTAACTGGAAGAATTATAGTGCCATTCAGTGACTTAGGGAACACAGAAATTTTATTTTAATATGCGTTAGCTGCCTTTATGTCACAAATTGTTTAAGAGAATCATTAATCCTCAATAAGGAAATGCACCTATATTATTATTCACGCCAAAGAAACAGGGACTTGCCTACATAACATACAAATTAATGCCAGCAAATTGAAGTATTTACTCTGATGGCTTCTGGGGACTCATTTGAAATCAGCTTTCTCTGTCCTCAACATCTTTACATATGACAGTCATGCACATCTCCAACTGAATTGCAGGTGTTCTGGAGCACAAATGCCTATCTATGCTCTTTTCAGGTTTATGGAAGTGAATATCATGTACAACAGCTTTACTGAGATATAACTCATACACTAATGTACACGATTCAGTGGTTTTTAGTATATTTACAGACTTCTACCACCATGACTACAATCAATTTTAGAACATTTTCTTTCTTCCCAAAAGAAATCCATTGCCCATTAACTCTTGATTTTTACCCAAAATCATCCCCCTCTTCCCTGGGCAACCCGTGATTTTTGTCCCTTTATATTGGCTTATCCTGAACATTTAAAATAAATGGAATCAGATGATATGCAGTCCCTTGTGATTGGAATCTTTCTCTTAGCATAATGTTTTCAAGATTCATCCATTTTATAGCATGTATCAGTGCTTCATTCCTTTTTATGGTCAAATAATATTTAACTTTATGTAAACACTATGTTTTGTTTAACCATTCATCAGTTGATAGACTTTTGAGTTGTTTTCACTTTTGGCCATATGAATAAATCTACTTATTAATATTTATGTATGAATCTTTGGATATATATTTTCATTTCTCTTGGGTATGAACCTAGGAATTGAATTTCTCAGTTATATGATAACTATTTAACCTGAGGAACTGACAGTCTATTTCAAAGCATGTGCACTATTTTACAGTCACAGAGTCATTGTATGAATGGATCAATTTCTTGTTAACACTTGTTATTACCTTTTTGATTATAGCCATCTTAATAGGTGTTAAGTGGTAGATCATTTTTTATCACTGGGTTTTGATTTGCATACCTCTGATGACTAACACTGTTCAACATCTTTTCATGTTTATTAGTTATTTGAATACCTTCTTTGAATAAATGTTAATTTAGATTCTTTGCCCACTAAAAGTATTTAATTGTGCTTTAGAGTTATGAGTTCATTATATATTTTAAACACAAATATCAAGTATAGGAATTCCAACATTTATTCCCCAATTCTTTGAGTTGCCTTTTTACTTTCTTGGTGGTGCCCTTTACAGAAAAAAATGTTTTAATTTTGCTGAGATCTAATTTATATACATTTCATTTTATTGCTTATGCTCATAGTGCCATATTTAAGAAACCATTACCTAACACAAGATCACAAAAGATTTAAGATTATGCTTTTTTCTAAGAATTTAATAATTTTAGCTTTTTAATTTATGTTTTTGATTCATTTTGTATATAGTATGAAGCTGGGGTCTAGATTTCCTTCTTTTCCATGTGGCTATCCATTTGTCTAGCACCATTCACTAAAAAGACCTCATTGTATGGACTTAATAACTATATTAAAAGTCAGTTAACAAAACCAGGCAGGGTAGCAGCACTCAAGAGGCAGATGCAGGAGTATCACTTGAGCCCAGGAGTTTGAGACCAGACTGGACAATATAGCAAGATCACTGCTCTAAAAAAGTCAGTAAATGTGCAGTTTTGACTCTGGAATCCATCATATTTCATTGATCTATATGCTTATCTTCATGTCAGTACTATACTGCTTTGATTGCTATAGATTTGTAATAAGATAATTCTATAATAATATTAATTATAAGCTGGGCATGGTGGCGCATGACTTTAATCCTAGCACTCGGGAGGCTGAGGTAGGTGGAGTACTGTGAGTTTGAGGCCGGCTTGGGCTACAATGTGAGCAGAAGGCCAGCCTGAGCTACATAGTGCGACCCTGCCTCAAAAAAGTAGGGCTGGGACACTCCGGGAGGGTGCACTCACTACTGCACACAGGATCCAGCTCTACCCAGTCCCGCGACTCAGCACAACCCACCAGGGGAATGCCTGGCCAGCCTCGCAGGACACAGAGGTACTGAGCCCACCCCAGCCCAGGATTCCAGAGCTGCTCATCAGGGACTGACCAGCCTAGCTAAAGGGCCTTGGAGAGCTTGGGCTCTCCCCACCAGAGCGAAGGGCATGTGCGAGCTCCATTCTTCAGGGCAGCAACCTACACCCCAGGCACTACAGGCTGTGGCCATGCCCAGCCAGGAGCAAGGCCCAGGCACTGTAGGCCTGGGACTCACCCAGGCTTGCCTGGCACACCAGAGGCGCTGAACTTCTTGCAGCCAGACTCAGGGTCCAGGTGGCGCCACACTCCAGGGTATGCTCTGCCTAGGTGCCTGGCACTGGGAGGCCTCGGCCCCCACCTAGTAAGGTGGAGTATCCACCTGCACACTCCAGGAGGGCACACTCACTATCTGTGCAAAGGATCCAGTTCTACCGGGTCCTGAGACCCAGCACAACCAACCAGGGGAATGTCCAGTCAGGCTCGCAGGACACAGAGCCTCACAGGTTCTAGAAGAAAATGAAAAAAATGAAAGACCAAGAGGCAATCTCAATCCCCCAGCCCACTGAGAAGAAACCCAAGGGACACTGAAATGGAAGACAGTGGGAGACACACAACTGAACATTCTGAAATGATAGAAAATGCAGTAAAGCAACAGCTCGATGAAGCTATAGAGAAATTCAAATCAGAAATATTCTCTCAGCTAAAAAATGAAATGAGAATCATTATTAAAGAAATGAGTGTATCTAAAGAAGAGCAAGATAAAAAAACTTAAGAAAATGATCGAAACTTTGAATGAACAATATAAGACACAAACACAATGGATGAAACAAATGCAAAAGGAAATGCAGGAAGTGAAAAATTCCATGGAAAGTTGGCAAAGCCACTTGAATGAAGCTGAAGATAGAATCTCAGATCTTGAAGACAGCATGAGAGCTCATGACCATGAAAGAAAAGCTCTCTTAAAAATAGTAAGGAACCAAGAAACAACAATTCAACAGCTGAAAGACAATGCCAAGAGAAATAACATAAGATTAATAGGCATAAATGAAAAAGCAGGGGTCAATACTAATGACCTGTGAAGACTATTCACAGAAATAATAGCAGAAAACTTTCCAAACATGGGAAGAGAATCAGAAATACAGGCAACTGAGGCATACAGAATCCCAATTAACCAGAACCAAAATGAATCCTTACCCAGACATATAATAATAAGGGTATCAGAAATACAGCACAAGAACAAAATACTAAAACCTGTCAGAGAAAAGAAAGAGATCACCTAGGAAGGAAAGCCTCTCAGAATCATGGCAGACTTCTCAACACAAACCTTTAAGGGAAGAAAAGCTTGGAGTGAAGTATTTCAAATCATGAAAGAAAATAACTTTCAACCCAGATTGATGTACCCTGCAAAATTATCCTTAAAAATTGATGGAGAAATAAGATACTTTCATGACAAAGAAGAACTGAAGAAATTTATGGCCACCAAAACAACACTACAAAGAGTACTGAAAGACACTCTAGAAAGAGACAAACACAGCTACAATCTTAAGAGCAACAACAAAAGGAAAGCACAAAGCAGGGAAAATAATTAAACAGAAAATGTAGAAAACCAACAACAAAAAGATATCATGACAGGGATGAGCCAGTACGTATCAGTTATATCAATCAATGTAAATGGTCTCAACTCACCAAAAAAAACAAAAACAAAAACAAAAACAAACAAACAAACAAAAAAACAGACTAGCAGAGTGGGTTAAGAGACAAAACTCAACAATATGCTGTGTACAAGAAACACATTTCACTCAAAAGGAAATTCACAGACTAAAAGTCAAAGGCTGGAAAACAATACTCTATGCAACAGGAACCCAGAAAAAAGCAGGGCTAGCTATTATGTTTGCAGACAATGTGATCTTCAAACCGAGAATGATCAAAAGAGATAAGGTCACTACATACTTGTGAGGGGATAACTTCAAGAGGAAGAGATTACAATCATAAATATAGATGCACCAAATATGGGAGCACCCAACTATGTAAGACAATTCTTAATAGACATGAAAAACCAAATAAACAATAATACAGTTATAACAGGGACCTTAACACCCACTGTCACAGAGAGATAGATCAACCAAACAAAAAATTAGCAAAGAAATAGCAGAACTGAATCAAGCTTGTGAACAAATGGACCTAGTAGATGTATACCGAGTATTCCACCCATCAACATCAGAATACACATTCTTCTCAGCTGCACATGGGTCATTCTCTAAAATAGATCATATACTGGTCCACAAAACATGCTTAAGTAAATGCAAATGAACTGAAATAATTCCATGCATATTATCTGACCATCACGCAGCGAAATTGGAAATGAATGACAACAAAACGTACAATAACCACATAAACACTTGGAAATTGAATAATACTCGCCTAAATGACGAATGGGTCACAGAAGAAGTTAAAGAAGAAATTAAACAATATCTACGATTGAATGAAAATGCAAATACAAATTACCAGAACCTATGGGACACAATGAAAGCAGTCCTCAGAGGGAATTTTATAGCACTAAACTCTCACATCAGAAAAATGCAAAGAACACACATAAACAACCTAATGCTACACTTCAAACTTCTAGAAAAAGAAGAGCAAATCAAGTCCAAAGCCCAAAGAAGGGAGGAAATTATTAAGATTAGAGCAGAAATTAATGCAATTGAAACTAAAATACAATACAAAGAATTAATGAATCAAAGAGTTGGTTCTTTGAAAGAGTAAATAAAATTGATAAACCCCTAGGAAACCTTATCAAAAAGAAGAAAGAAAAAACTCAGATTCATGCGACAAGAAAAGAAAAGGGTAAAATCACTACAGACCCAGTGGAAATACAGAAGGTCATCAACATCTACTTCGAAAAGTTTCACTCACATAGATTTAATAACACAGAAGAAATGGACAGGTTCATAGAAACCTATGAATAACCAAAGCTGAATCAATAAGCTGTAAAGCTGCTGAATAACCCAATTTCAGCTAATGAAGTTGAAAATGTGATTTAGATCCTACCAACAAAGAAAAGCCTGGGCCCTGATTTATTCACTGCTGAATTCTACAAGAAATTTAGGGAAGACTTAATGCCAACACGGCTCAAACTCTTCAGTGTAATCAAAAGGGAGGTAAGTCTCTCTAACTCATTCCTGGAAACAAGTAATACCCTAACACCAAAACCAGAGAAAGACCCAACCAAAAAAGAAAATTACAGACCAATCTCCCTAACGAACATAGATGCAAAAATCCTCAATAAAATACTGGCAAATAGAATACAGCAAGTTACCAGAAAGGTTATACACCATGATTAAGTGGGATTCATCCCAGGAATGCAGGGATGGTTCAACGTACACAAATCAAAAAATGCAATACACCATATCAACAGGGCCAAGGACAAGAACAACATGATCATCTCAATAGATGCAGAAAAAGCTTTTTTCTTTATTTAAGCAAAGAAAAAAAAAGAAAAAAGACATATACAACAAAGACAACAAACAAAAGAGACAAACAAATAACTAGAGTAAATACACAACAGTAACAATGCAGGTTTACAAAACAGCATGGTAGAAACTTGACAATGGTTGCAATACTGCATATCATTATCTTTAAAATGGTTATTTACATTAACAGATATAGACATGTGAAATTGATCTAATCATATGAGTATTAATTGTTCTTTCTTAATACCGAATAATTTGATCTGATCCGCCTTCCGGGGATGGGGGCTCCGCCACCCCGGAGGAGAACGAGAACTGGTCCAACCGGACCACAACGCGCCGGCGCCACGCGGCGCCAGCTTGCATCAAGGGAGATATGATCCGCCTTCTGGGGATGGGGGCTCCGCCACCCCGGAGGAGAACGAGAACTGGTCCAACCGGACCGCAACGCGCCGGCGCCACGTGGTGCCAGCTTGCATCAAGGGAGTTATGATCCGCCTTCCGGGGATGGGGGCTCCGCCACCCCAGAGGAGAACGAGAACCGGTCCAACCGGACCGCAATGCGCCGGCGCCACGCGGCGCCAGCTTGCATCAAGGGAGATATGATCCGCCTTCCGGGGATGGGGGTTCCGCCACCCCGGAGGAGAATGAGAACCGGTCCAACTGGACCGCAACGCGCCGGCGCCACGTGGCGCCAGCTTGCATCAA
>RJWM01032815.1:0-21144 GCA_004363535.1 Dasyprocta punctata | reverse complement strand
TCCTTATTTGGGGGATCAGTTTCTAGTCAGAAAGGTTTTCAGTGATCAGTTGATTTCTGTAGGCATGTAGTGATGCCCAATGATAGCAAATAGGACAAGATACTGGATTTGGTTTGATCATTATCTATTCATTTGTGAGCACACAGAGCAGTTGCATAGTGAAGAGAAGGAAGTTTATACACTTGCTCTGTCTTTGTGATGCATGAGAAGACTCCAAGAAACCAATTAGATGACAGAACCTAATATTCTAAAGATTTATCTCTACTCTGAGTGTCATGCTTAATATGCCATTATAGAATTCTTCCATTTCTGTGCTCAGAACATTTTCTCTAGTATTAATGACATTTACCTCTCATCACAGAAGATAAGTACCCTATTGGAGAGGGGCATGAACAAGATTTGTACAACCTAACAGTCTTGCAAAAGAGAACTGTGGAAAATAGTTTATAATAGATACTAAGAAATTAAATTTTTTTAAGTATAAGTACAAATTAGAAATTAAATTCTTAAATATGTGAGTAACTTTGCCACATTAACAGATGTATACTACCTTTTAATTAAAATGTGCTTATAACAGACCCAAGAAGATATTGTAATTATGCTTAATACTCAAAGATTTGATTTACATCCATACCATTGATGGAACTGCTCAGCAATAGATTTTCAAAATGCTCTACTTTACACATAGCACATTAAATTGATTTTCTCATTTTTAGATATTACAGTTTAAATGTTTCTCAAATGCTTTGCAGAATATTGGAGATTTTAGGAGGCAGAGATTGTATCCAGTGTAGTCTGTACCCTGCACTCAGGTCTCTCAATGGGGCCACACATTTTCTGGGAGAGAAATAATTGGTGTCAAGTACTTAGTTACACAAGGTACAGAAAGTATCAAAAAATGCCAAGGTAAAGGTGTTTGTCAGTTAAGTGAAAATTATTTAACAAAGATGTCATGTAGTAATGTGATATTTTTGAAATCAGCATTTTAGCCGGGCGTGGTAGCGCACGTCTTTAATCCCAGCACTTGGGAGGCTGAGGTAGGAGGAGCTTTGTGAGTTTGAGGCCAGCTTGGGCTCAGTGTGAGCGCAAGGCTGACCTGAGCTACATAGTGTGACCCTGCCTCAAAAAACTAGGGCCGGGAGTTTGGCTCAGTGGCTTAAGCGCCTGTCTGGCAGGTGTGAGGCTTTGAGTTCCATCCCTGGTACCACCAAAAAAAAAAAAAAAAAAAAAAATCAGCATTTTAATGTTTCATATCATTTGATTCTTTTTTCTCTTTGCTGTAGAGGGTTGAATTCAGGATCTCTTGAATGATTAAGCAAGCCACCTTTCCACTGACCTACATCCTCAGTTCTCATTAGATTTTTTGTTTTGGAGACAGGGTCTTTCTATGTAGTTTAGGCTGGCCTTGAACTCACTATGTAGCCCAGGCTGGCTTTGAACTTATGATAATCCTCCAATCTTAGCATCCAAGTGCTGGGATTGCAGGCATGCACAACCATGCCCAGCCCATTAGATATTTTTCATGTAAACAATTGTCTATATGTGTATTTAAATATTTTAGCACATATATTTGCATTACATGTTAAAAGGTTAACTGAGAGTTAGGGATATGACTCAAAGGAGAACTTGCCTAGAGTGTTTGAGGCCCTGGGTTTGATCCCCAACCCTGCCAAAAAGTCATATTAATTGTACAAATTAATGACCTTCACTATGACATTTTCATACATGTATGTATGCACATATCATGCTTTGATCATATCTACCCTTTCTGCTATCACTTTTCAGTCTTTCCTTTGTGTCCTTTCCCCTCTTCCCCTTCTGTTTCCCTAATTGTCTTTATTTTCAGATAATTTGTTGCCTTCCTCTTCCTCCTTCTTCTCCTCTTTCCCTTCTACTCTTTCTTCTCCTCCTCTTCCTCCTCCTCCTTCTAGTTTCCACATACAAAAAAACATGCCAAACTTGTCTTTCCTGGTCTGGTTTATTTTGCATAATACAATATCTTCCATTTTTATCCATTTTCCTCTAAATTACATGGTCTCATTTTTCTTTACAGTTAAATAATACTCCACTGTGTGTACATATCATTTAAAAAATCTGTTTATCTGCTGACAAACACCTAGGAGTGCAAGTCACCTTGCTTATTGTGAATAGCTCTACAAAAACATGGGTGTACCAGTATCTATTTTGAACATTGACTGCATTTCTATCAATGTGATGTTTAGTAATTTTAACTCTAGATTGTAATTTTCTCAGATGGGATGTGTATTAGCTTTCCCACAGCTGGAACACAATACCTGACACCCACAGTTTAAAGGAGGAGAAGTTTATTTTTGACTCACAGTTACAGTGGGTTCAGTCCATGGTTAACCAGCTCCAAGACATAAAGAGCATGGTGAAGGAGCATGGCAGAAGAACATTGGTCACATCTTGGCAACTAGGAGAGAGAGCGAGAGAGAGAGAGAGAGAGACATAGACAGAGACACAGACACAAAGAGAGACAGAGACAGAGACAGAAAGAGACAGAGAGAGAGACAGAGAAATATACCCCTCCAAGGTCTCAACTCCACCATATTCAGCACTGCTTTGATCCAATCACCTTTCAAAAACCTCATTTCTGCACATGAGGCTTTTGAGGGGCATTTTATATCTAAGACATATCAGGGTCCATGAGTGACATGTTCTTGAAGTCATTGTGTATAGGTCTACATCTTTTCAGCTACAAGTAAGGAATATGGTGAAAGTTTTTAACCTTCTCTTGCAGCTTCCTTTTCCTTAAAAGCCTGTGATGTTACTTCTGCTTCTGTGTGGTGGATAAGAAGCCTAGTGTGGGTCTCCTTTGTGAGTTATTCATTCTGTTCAGTAATTGGTAAATTTTTTTTTCTCTTGGAGATCAGGGATTGCACAGTAATATTCCTAGGGGATGTGTCTTCTGTCTGTGAATTGCTAAAAATGAAGGATGCTTATTTTCCATTTATTTAATATCTCTTCTCCCTGACCTATTCTTTTCTCTCTCTCTTTAGAATTCCTATCATTCACATAATAGATGTCCTCTAAATCTTTTATCTTTCATTTCTTCTGGGCCTTGGAATATTTCTTTTAACCTCTAATTTACACATTCACAGTGACCAACCATCTTCTTCAAGATACTGACTACTAAATTTTTAAATTAAAAAATCATAGTTTTATTTTCAGAAAATTATTTTATGCTATAATTGAGTTTCCTTTTTCATTTTATTTTTGTGATGCTGAGAATCAAATCCAGGCCCTTTTGCTAGACAAGCACTCTACCACTGAGTTATATCCTCAGTCCTCTTACTAGTTTTTAAACAGAATTAAATAACAGAACATGTAGATAGACCTTTACTTTTCTGGAGACCTACTGGAGTTCTTAGCTCTCATACTTAGTGGTAGAGATAAAATTTTGATCCCCTAATCACTGATCTACCTATTCTTTCTCTGCAAGACTATTCACAAGAAATAACTTTGATTTTTTTTATTTAAGAGAAAAAAAGATGTATAAGAAAGACAAAAAGCAAAAGAGAAAACCAGATGACAACAGTGAATCCACAACAGTAACATTATAGGTTTACAAAACAAGATGATAGGAACTTGACAGTGGTTGCAATATTGCGTATCATTACCTTCAACATGGTTGTTTACATTAACATAGACATGCAAAATTGATCTAATCATATGAGTATTAACTGATCTTTCTCAATAACTAATCCATTCAGCAGTATAGTCATTTTAATTATCTTACATATACATATATACAGATTTATGTCTTTTTCCTTTTCCCCTGAAGTAACTTTGATGATGTTCAAATAAATCATATTCCAAAGAAGATCTGGAGGTGTATTAGGTATACGATGTACCCCCAAGTTCTCACTTACTTTTGATGGGGCTGAGTCTAGTGCTTGTGTTCAGTTTGTTGTCTAGCACTGGGATTAGCAATGTGAATGCTGCCCACACCCAGGGTTGGAGCTGAGATACAATGTAAGGGAAGGCGGGTCTTCCTCTTGCGCTTCTGCTTCCGCCTCTCTCTCCCCAGTGCGGGTTGTGGCTTGCAGCTTGCAGCCGCCATGAACAGTAGGCCCGCCATGCCACGCTGCATTGGAGCCAACTTAAGTATGGACTGAAACTCCCAAGAAATTGTAAGAATAAACCTTTCCTTCCCTAACTTTGGGCGTCAGGTATTTTGTCTCGGCAACGAGCGAAAAGTAACTTAAGACAGGAGGTAAGGTATTTATTTCTCTTCCTACTTCTAAAAGCTTCATGGATATTATTTTACATGAATAACATTTTAGAGTTCATGAACACGTAGTGGAACAAGTCACGTGAATAAATGCTTCGAGAATAACGCTGGAAGGACTGTCGTCAGGAAGTTTCTGAGTTCCCTCAGGTGCTCTCTTAAATGTCACCCAGTTTTATTCTAATATGAGTTAGAGGCTGTGACTCAGAATTGTCTCTGCTCCCTCTAATAATAGGTTGAATCACAGTATATCACATGAAAAAGATAAAAGTTTATGAGCCAATTACTCTTAAAGTTTCCTCACCAAAAACTAGTTTGCATGGTTTTTCTACTAGCCTACCACTAATCATTATGTATTAAAGTTATATTAGGCAGAGTAGAGTTAGGGCATGATAAATATTACTAAATGATAGCAAGGGATTGGTTATTTTCATGGTGATGAATGAGCATGCTTGTTTTGGGTCCATTTCCAATTTACAATTATCTCTTAGATTATTATTAAAATATTCTTTTAAAAAAGTCAGCCTGGTACCTAAATTATTTTATATCTGATACTTGATATTCATGATATTCCACCAAGGTAAGGAGGAGGTTTTGAGATATTTCACTTACTGGTTCACAGTTAGAAAACTGAAGCATAGAAAAGGTACCTCATAGTGGTCCCTGCAGCCAAGAAGGAAAGCAAACCATTCTTATATCCTCCCTTTGATTTTGATGCTCTTTAGGCAAGAGGTAGGATATGCACCTAAGTCACCATGGGTCTCCTCTTCTGCACATGAACTAGTACCCTCAATTCTCCCTTATCTTTGATTTTTTAATGGTATCTGATGTTGGTGACTTTCCTCTCCCTCCAAAGCCCTCTCTTTCCTTGGTTTGTAAAACACCACGCTCCTTTGATTTTTTTTTTCCTCTCATTTTCTCCACTCCTTTCACCATTTCTTTTTCCTCCTCTTATTGTCTAGAAGTCAGTTTTGATAGTGTGCTCATTCATTTATTCACTCATTATTGAGCACTTATTATGTGCCAGACACAGCACTAAAAAAGGGTCATAAAAGAGTGCAGTCATAAAAGAACACAAAGGTGTGATAACTCCTCTTAGCATGCACATACCAGTGGGAGAGACTGATAAAAAAAGAACAACAAATAAATTAACAAACTGTGTTAAGAAGGTCAGAGTGCACTTTTAAAAGAATGCTCTGGGAGAACAAGTGAGGAAGCAAGGCACTAGCTGAGAAGCTGTGGAAGATGCTATTGGTTGGCTACCTAAGTTACCCCCAGCCTCTTTGTTCCTCTCACTATGCTATCTGAAAGTCTAGATTTTAGTTTTCCAACCTCTCCTGCACCTAGGTGTGGTCACGTGACCTAGATCTGACAGTAAACTTCTGGAAAGGGAACAGATGTAAGATCAGAGCTGCCTGGAACTAACCTTCCTTCCACTGTCATGAGCTCTTGCTTTCTGTCTTTGAACTAAAGATACCTGTCAGCCATTTTGTGATTAATGAAGAAAAAGTGGAGAAAGTGGTAGAGATGCAGAACCACTGGGAAAACTGGGGGACCACCTTGTTAGACTTCTTGACTTAGAATCAACAAAATACCTTTGTGATTTAAGCCACTAATAGTTATTTAAGCCATTAATACTTGTCACTGAAAGTATTTTTAACTCAGAGATTCTTGTGGAATCTCAGTTAGAGTCGATAACTTAGACTAGGGAGATTGTGCTGAATCCTATCTTTATGCATTCACCCCCAGACTTCACCTTCATGTCTGACCTCATTGTTATCTTTTTCTCTTTTGATGGTAGCTCCATTTGCTTGTGGTTTATCGCCTTATGCCTGAACATTCCAAGAACCTTTGAGGCTCTCAGCTTCTCATTGACCTGTTCACCACCCAGTCCTTCCATAATTGTCAGAACAGCGTGCAGCCTACCATCCCACAAGCCTCATCAAGAACTGATGATAGATACTGACAGATGTGTTAAACCCAGGCGATTCAGCCTTGAATTCAAAGCATTGTACCAGATGAACTGCCTCTGCTTATAAAACAACTTCACAACCTTGTTAGTCTTCACACACATACTCTCCACTTCAACTCTTTGCTGGGAAGTGTGGTCTTACTCATTTAAAAAGCATCTATGTCTTCTGTGTCAAACATTTTTTAAACACGTTAATCTTTACAACCAACATATAAGATTAGTTTTACATCTTCATTTCCCTGAAAAGGAAAATACAGAATTAAAGTGGTTATCTTGTTCAAGATCAAAAAGCAGAGAAGAGTGGGTCACAAAATCAACATACAAAAATCAATAATGTTTCTGTATGCCAATAATAAATCCACCAAGAAAGAAGTCATTAAAACAATGCCTTGTACAATAGCTTAAAAAATTAAATATCTAAGAATCAACTAATCGAGGAGGTAGAAGACTCCTACGCTGAAAATTACAGAACTTGGAAGAAAGAAATTGGAGAGGAAATAAGAAAATGAAATGACATCCCTTATTCTTGGACCAGAAGAATTAATATTGTTATAATGTTTATATTGCTGACAGCAACCTGTAGATTTAATGAAATAGCTATTAAAATACCAAAAACATGCTTCATAGAACTATTTAAAAAAATCTTAAAATTCATAAGGAATCAGAAAAGACCTAAAATAGCCAAAGACATCCTGACCAAAAAGAGCAAAGCTGGAGGCATTATAATACCTGACTTTAAATTGTACTACAAAACTATTATAACAAAAACAACTTGGCACTGGCACAAAAACAGACATACAGACCAATAGAACAGAAGACTAAAAAACAACCACATGAACCTCCAAAAACAAATGGTTCAATCAAAAAGTGAGCAAATGAACTGAGCAGACACTTCTCAAAAGAAGTACAATGGCCAATAAATGTATGAAGAAATGTTCTTCATTTTTAGCTACTAGGAAAATGCAAATCAAAACAACTTAGATTCCATCTTATCTCAGTCAGAATGGCTATCATCAAGAACACAGAAAACAGTGAATTCTGGTGAGAATACAAGGGAAAAAGGGGTCTTCCTATATTGTTGGTGGTAATGGAAGCTATAACCACTATGGAAGTCAGTATCTCGATTCCTCAAAAACTAAAAGTAAAAGTTCTGTTTGACCTAGGAATACCTTTCCTGAATATATTGCCCCCCATTAATGATATTATGCTACAGTGGTACATACGTAACCACATTTATAGCAGCGTAATAGCTAAATTGACAATAGTTAAATTCTGGAAACAGCCTTAGATGCCCATCTACAGATGAATAAATAAAGAAAATGTGGTTTACATATACAATGGAATATTATTCAGCCACAAAGAAGAGTGAAGTCATGTCATTTGAAGGAAAATGGATGGAACTTGAGACCATTATGCTAAGCAAAATAAACTAGATTCAGAACTTTAAATATCACATGCTTTCTCTTATAAATAAATAAGTGTATGAAATAAAGGAACAATGACAGAAAACTAGAAGGTAGACTCTTGGAAATGCAGAAGGGACCAGGGGAGTGGGAAGGAAAGTGATGTAAAAGGATTGAATATGAACAAGATATGTTGTATGCATGTACCAATTCCCTAAAGCAAGCATAACAATTCTGTAATACAAATACGCACTAATAAAAAAATAATTTTAATTTTAAAAAAGCCAGGAAGAGGCAGAGCCTGGATTTGAACCCATGTTTGAATCCTTTGATTTCTAGCTCAATGTCTTTCCTGAGCTTTTGATTACAGGGTCTCAGTTGCCTCGATTCGTGACACTCTCTCTGGTTTTCTGTTGATACACATCTATTTCTACCCTCCACCACTTCCAGGAATTTTCTTGAAATTTTCTTCGCCCATGAGTCTTTGTCAAGGCTTTTTTTCAGTGCTTTGGTAGTTTTTGTTTGTGTGTGTGTGTGTGTGTGTGTGTGTGTGTGTGGTGCTGGGGATTGAACCCAAGGCCTACACACTGAGCTACATCCCAGCCCTGTTTTTTAATTTTTTATTTTGAGACATTATTGTAGTAAGTCACTAAGTGACTCAGCCTGGGCTTGAACTTGTGATCCTCCTGCCTCAGTTTCTCAGGGTTCTTGGCTCACAGGCATGTGCCACCACATCTGGCTGAATATAGTAGATGTTAACAGAGTTTTTATGACAGTAACATTAATTGCAGTTGTTTCATACAGTTGGTAATTCCTTTTCTCTATGTCCTGTCTCTTCAGTCAAATTTCAGATTTCCCAAGGGCAAGAGAAAGCAACACATTCTTCCTTAATTTTGCATAGTATTGTTTAGTATTTTCATAGTAGGAATAATCATTAATTGATGCTAGTCTAATAAATGGGCAATAATCATTGAGAATATTGCACCAAATCTATCTGGCTTCAGATAATTCTTTACATCCTGTGATTTCATTCTGACATCCACAGGCTCTAAGACCTAATGAATGCTTTTTTTTTTCTGCTTTCTTATGACAAAAATTCTAACATGTTCCCTATTGTGGTAAGTACTGTATTTGATAACCTTTCTAATTTGCATTACATTTTAAATGCTTTTTAGAATTCCCCATTACATGTTTGTCCAATAGTCCATGACAATTCAGATATGTAATTGCTATTATAGATTACCTGGTGACCATCATTAAATAATTAGAGAGATTTAAACATGTGTAATGCCAATTAGGAAAATTATCAACTCTGGGTTGTTAAGA
Source organism: Dasyprocta punctata (assembly GCA_004363535.1). Lineage (NCBI taxonomy): Eukaryota > Metazoa > Chordata > Mammalia > Rodentia > Dasyproctidae > Dasyprocta > Dasyprocta punctata. The sequence continues at coordinate 12,191 of RJWM01032815.1, read as the reverse complement.
TAATAGGAAACCTGATGATGATTTTGTTTTGAAATTCAAGTAAAATCCCGGCTACAGGGTTGTGGATGAATCCTGTGAATTTAGTGCCTGAGGAAGTAAGGAGCCACTTGAATGATAGAGAATTTGGCACAGTAGTGACTTGGGGACTTGTACCCTGTATTTGTCACTGTGTTAATACCTGACTGTGACTGCAAAGATAGGTCTCCTGTGCTGTACTATGGGAGCAAAGGGGGTCACGCCCAAACCAAGATACAGCCAAGGAATGCCCCTTATCTTTCCCCTTGGAGCATGCCCCACATCAATACCATCCTATTTCTGGCCATCCTATTTCTGGCCTTGTTTTTGCAGCCCCTGTGATCTACTAGGCCTCCACTCAACATGTTCTATTAAGCATTATATTTTTCTCACCCTGAAACAATGATGACTGTCTTTTTGTTGTTGCTGTTTTTCCGGTACCAGGGGTTGAACTCACACCTCACCCTTACCGGGCAGGCACCTAAGCCACTGAGCCAAACTGCCAGCCCTGATGACTGTCCTGTTAGGAGTCATCCAAGCTCAGTGCGGTGGTGCACATCTGTAACCCCAGCTACTTGGGAGGCTGATGCAAGAGGACTACAAGTTTGAGCACAGCTTGGATAGCTTAGTAAGACCCTGTCTCAAAAGAGAAATAAAAGGATGGCTATACCTCAGTGGTAGAGCACTTGTTTAGCATGCACGAGGCCTTAGGTTTGATCCCCAGCACGGTGGGGTAGGGAAAAAAAAGTCATCCAAGATTGTCCAGCATTCTCACAAAACCATTTGACCTGACCATTGTTGCAAGCAGTTCTTAGAATGTTGGAGAATTGTTAAAGAAAAAGAGCAAGGAACATGACATGTTCTCTGAAGGAACATGACATGGTTTTGGAACATTTTGTGTTTTAGAGAAATGGCATTTCACTTTTCCTAAATGGTAAGAAGCAGGTTTTCATAGAGTGATGGGAAAGTATATCTAGTAGTTTAAATGCCATTTCAGAAACATACATGAAACAATATGCCAAATTCTTTGTGTGTTTGTGCATTTCTCTTAGAGGAAGGACTGGTTACATTTCCATCAGATTCTGCTCTTTCAGCCTTTTGTAAGCTGTGAGACGGCTGCGTATTTCCTGTGAGGCACCAAGGAGTAGTTGGAGACTGAGCATGCTCTACTGTAAATAGGAGCAAAAAAAAAAAATTGTCAAAATTCAAAAAGTGAAAGAAACATTCTCATCCTGCAGCACTATCTTTCATAATTATATAACAAAGACCTGCAGAGACTTCAGGGTCAGCCGAAGGTCACTATTGTCTGTCAGGGGTCTATTGTCTGCCTGGAAAACTGTCTGTTGTCTTGGAAGAAAAGAAAGGAGAGTAGAATTTTACTCCTCAACCACAGAATGTTTTAGAGCCTCTTTATTAGTTTATGGCTTAGGCAGTTGTGACTCCTTTTAAAAGTCAACCTCTGGGTAGGTAGGGGTGTGGCACATCTTGCTGGAATGAGAACAGCTGTCTTCTGAGATGACCATAGTTCATAGGGACCCATGTATATGCTTCAATATACATGTGTCATAGTTGGTGACACACACTGCGTGTTTAGAGCCTTGAGCTTGCTGCTTGATTCTTTTTTCAATCTTGTCCATGAACACAGTAATATCACGGCCTGACTTCTTTATTTGTGAAATTTAAAAAGAGATTAGCAAAGTAAGTATGGTCATGGAGGCAGACACTTTCTCTTTCAAATGAAATAACAGCATCTCTTATCTTCTTCCCAGCCCCAAACTGAGAATCTGCTTAGTATGCCTGAACAGCTCTGCCTGCTTCTGCTTAGGCTGGAGCTGTTTTCTGGCTCATTCTTTCATTGTCTTCCCCTGGTAGACATCTGTAGCACACCACTGTGGTGTGCATGGTGCAGAGCAAGCTGGGCAAAAAGCTGCCCCACCTGCCCTGCACTGAGGGAGCCACGCCTTTCATGTGAAGTTTGATAATCCAAATGGTTTGCAGTGCCAGGCAGCACTAAGGGAGGCATCGCTGGGAAAGCTCGAGATCGTCCTGAACTGAATCTTGGAGGACAGCAGAATCGCAAGAAGGACATCTCTCTCCAGCGGGAGAACTGGTGTGAGCTAAGGCATAGGGTCAAGGAATGCAGTGCGTGTGTGTGTGCGTGCGCGCACGCGTGAAAAGCAGAGGAAGAAGCTAAAAGTAGAACAAAAAGTAGACTAGGACTAGATCACAGGACACCTGAAGTTTTTGTTTTTGTTTGTTTGTTTTTGGTTTTTTCTATTGCTGTTGTTGTTGTTTTGCAGCACTGCAGATAGACTCTAGGCTCTTGTGCATCTGAGGCAAGCGCTTGAGCAGACGGCTGAGCGACACCGCAGCCCTGGAATTTTAACTGTACTCAAAAGTCAATTCAACAGATAATGGAAATTATTAGAGAGGTTATTGAGGGGTTAAGACAACCGACATTTGTAAAATACTCAGAATATGGCAGGCTCCATACTTAGTCTTCTACTTACATAAACAATTTAACCTCACAATTACCTGTCTAAGAAGCATCTCCATTTTTCAGTTGGGAAAACTAACTTTTTAAAAACCTTTTTATTGCAGGCATTATGTCCCTCCTGATAGCAGTGTAAGAATGGCTTGTAAAGTATTCTTGCCCCAAACAGAATTGCTACAATGTCAAGTCTCTAGATTCTACTAATTGTTTACAGGACATCAGCGGACACAGGAGCATGGTAAATAACAACTGAGAGTGCAAACAACAGAATTCAGAACATGGGAGATTAGAGGACCTAAAAAACAGGCTATCTCAAAAAAACTGGAAAATTTCAAATGCACAAAGGAGAAAATAGTACTATCAACCCCCCATATCCATCACTTAGTTTTAGCAATTGTCAATTTATGATCAATCTTGCTTTATCTACATCCTCCACTTCCCACCCCACCACTAATTCCTTGAAATCCCAGTTGTCATATAACTTCATCTGCAAGGGTTTCAATGTGTATCTTTAAAAGATAAGGACTCTTTAAAGCAAGCACGTACATAGTAAGTCTTGTTCCTGTAATCCTAGCACTCTGGGAGCCTGAGGCAGGAGGATCTCAAGTTCAAACTCAACTGGGCAATTTAGCAATTCTGCAAGTCCTTGCCTCAAAATAAAAAAAGGGTTAGGAATACAGCTCATCAAAGACCCTGGGTTCAATCCCCAGTACTGCAAAACAAAACGCTAGAAAAAAACTCTACAATATTATCCATAAAATAATATAATATAATAATATTAATATAATATTAATATAGTATCCCTAATATAAGAATTTCTTAATATATTAACTAACATAGTTAATATAATAGTAATATTAACATCAATTAAGGATAATATTAATATTGTTAATATAAGAATTCCTTAATATTGATGTCTTCAGCTGTCTAATCATTGTTCACATGCTTTTGGTTGTCTCACAGATCAAAAACAAATAGTTCTTTTGGCTTTAGTTATAATACAATTAAGATCTATACACTGAAATTGGTTGTTAAGTCTCTTAAGTCTCCTTCCTGGAAAAGAAACTTCTCTTGCTCTCTCTCTCTCTTTTCTTGGAATGTACTTGTTGAGGAAGTTCAGTTTTGTTGTTAGACGTTTTTACATTCTGAACTTTGCAGATTTGTCCCTTTATCTTGTGTAAAGTGTTCCTCTCTCCTTTTGACTTCCTGTACTCTGATAATGAAGTCAACTTGATTAGATTCTAAGTCAAATTTTGGGGGAGGGCGTGTAAGGGTGGTGGTTTGTATTTTTAGGAGGAGGCATAGAATGTTTGTCTTCTTTTTTATAGCTTCTCTAATTTAAGTGACTCCCCAGGCAGGAAGTGGAGATGCAGTAAAGTTGATGCTGAAGTTTCTGGTTCCAAACCTATGTCTTGACCATCTCTCCCTATTGTCTTCTGAGATTAATCATGCAGTGATGTATGGAAAGGAGCCACAAGGATGGAGGCTGAGGATGGGGTTGTCCTAGATACTCCCTGGAGCAGTGAGCCAGCAGGAGGCTGTTACAGTGATCCAGAATGCAGTGCCAGTGGTGACTCTGGCATCTTAGTCACTTTTCTCACTCCTGAGACATAATACCTGACCCAAATTAAAGGAGGAGAGGTTTATTTTGCCCACAGTGTTTAGAGGATTCAGTGGCTCCAAGGCAGGAAGGGCATGGCGGGAAGATCTAGGGGAGCAAACCTGCTTGTGTCATGGTGGCCAGAAGTAGAGCAAAAATGTGTGTGTGTGTGTGTGTGTGTGTGTGTGTGACATGCCCTTCCGGGTTATGCCCCAGTGATCCACCTCCAGCCAGGCTCCACCTCCTAACATCAAAACAGCCATAGCTCCCCCATGGTCCAATCATCTTCCAAAAGCTCCACCTCCAAACATGTGAGCCACTGGGGGAACATTCTAGATCCAAACTGTAGCAGCCTGGGATTGTTGCCTCTAAGGAGGAAGGTATAAATCATAGGGTCTGGAAAGGGTTGGTTCTTTTAGTTATGTTCTGAGTCCCAGGCACCTGGACATGCAGAAATCTTTAGGTTTCTGTGATTTTTGAATGTACAACTGCTCACTTGGAGTTAAAAAAAAAGGAAATAGAATTACCCAGAGCTGTTAACAGATAATGTTAATGACTTAAAAATTTATTTCTTTGCAATGTCTCCTTTTCAAACAAGAACTTGAGATGGGAAGTTTTGCCTTTTTATTTAATTTATTTTTTTATTTTATTTTATTTTTCCAGTACCAGGGATCGAACTCACAACCTCCTGCCTGCCAAGCAGGCACTTAAGCCACTGAGCCAAACTCCCAGCCCTAGTTTTGCCTTTTTAAATAAATACTCTTTTTTTTTAAGACAATAGCATTGCATGTTTGTTACACACACACACACACACACCCTCCATCCCAGAAATATCTGAAAGCAAATCTGCTCACTCCAGTTAACTCCAGTTTTTGGTAGCAGCCAGAGAGGGGGATTACTAGGAACTGATATTTGGTACTTAGTTTCAATTTTTTTGAACATGCATTCTATTTGTAATTAGAGAAAAAACCCAACCAACCAACCAAACAAACAAACAAAAACAATACAAGCTGGGCATGGTGGTTCATGCCTAAAATCCCAGCACTTGGAGGCTGATGCAGGAGGATCATCAAAAGTTTGAGGTCTGCCTGGGCTATGTAGTGAGTTCAAGGCCAGCCTAAACTACATAATGATGCCCTGTCTGAAAAAAAGTAAAACTAAAAATAGACAAACAAACAAAAAACAATGTGATTTAAAATCGCTATAATAAAATGACACCATATTAGACATCATTTCACAACTTGCTTTTTCACTTAATAATATTTCTTGGAAGGTGTAACAGTTCTATAGATATTTAGAATGGCTATCGTAACTATATTACTATGTTCATATTGCTTAGAAATTGTAATGATGAAAGTAAAAAAGATCCCCAAATAATACTTATTGATTAATCTTTGGTAGGTTTGTGTGTGTGTGTGTGTGTGTGTGTGTGTCACCCGGGATTGAATTCACAACCTCACACTTGCCAGACAGGCGCTTAAGCCACTGAGCCAAACTCTCAGCCCTGGTTTTTTTGAGGCAGGGTCGCACTATGTAGCTCAGGCCAGCCTTGCACTCAGTTGTAGCCCAAGCTGGCCTCGAACTCCCAATGCTCCACCTACCTCAGCCTCCCGAGTGCTGAGATTAAAGGCATGCACAACCCCGCCTGGCTTAGGTTTGTATAGTTTATTAGTACAAGTAGTTGGTATGCTGTTTAGTTCTCAGAAGCCAGAGGATCTAAGTCTTAATGCTTGTTAAGTTTATCTTTCCTGTAGCCACTCCCTGGATCTAGCCCAACAGGCCGCCCTCCAGAAAGCCCTGTAACATGTGGATTTTTTTTAGGAAGCCATTTCTATCATGGACAGAGTCCTACATAGTAGTTTGCTTTCTTTTTTCAAAAAAGAAAAAAAAATTATCAAGAAGAGCTATGTGGCCCGGAGCGGTGGCGAACGCCTTTAGTCCCAGCACTCGGGAGGCTGAGGTAGGAGGAGCTTTATGAGTTCCAGGCTGGCTTGGGCTACAAAATGAGCAAGGCCGATCTGAACTACATAGTGTGACCCTGCCTCAAAAAACCAGGGCTGGGAGTTTGGCTCAGTGGTTTAAGCGCCTGCCTGGCAGGTGCAAGGTTGTGAGTTTGATCCCCAGCACCGACAAAAAAAAAGAAGAGATATGTAACAAATGTCTATTTGTCTTATTAATTGTGTGCCTGAGTGCTCAGAACTGGAAATAAGTTCTGTGCTTTCAGCAAAAACCAAAAGCAGAGTCCTTGCCCTGAAGTTCCTAAATACTCTCTTTAATAACCCAGTGCTGAAATGAAATGCTCTTAACTAAGATGGTATTTTTGATGACTGTGAAACTTTTCCTCCTTGCGCGCCCCCCCCCGCCCCCCCGCCTTGTTACCTGCTTATGGGATGGGCTTGGAGCAATGCTGCAGCCAGGGACTGATCACTGGGTTTCTGCATGCATCTGCATATTTCCTCAAATGCAGGCCACAGGCCACAATGCAATTAAATGCCCACACCACCAAGTTTAGTTTCTGAATCCAGTACATCTCTCCCTAGGCCTGACTTGCATATTAAAGACTGAGCTGAACACATGCTATCAATACATAATCTGTTTACCTGTCATCTGAGCCCCCTCCTGAGTATATTATTTTAAAGACCTCATAATAGATATGGAACTTAGAATATAATTATAAAAAACCTACTAATAATTAGCAAAACAAAAACCACTCCAGAAACTGAGTTCATGCGAACATATTTCTGCCAGCTTGGATTTTACACTAACACATTTCCTGCAGTAGTTTTCCCAGACAGAGTGCCATTTACAGATATCTGCCAAGCCTGGTCAAAACACAGCAGCCCTAGAATAGGAGTTAGCATATAAAGTGAGGGTGGACTGAGCAACAATCTTCTCCCTAGGGCTCTCTTTTATCAGCCGACCCTGCCTGAAGAATAGAGCCCAGCGCTTTTACGTTTCAAGAGTACCATATGGCGTGATATGAGTGCACTTTAATGACTTATTAGCATATTCTTCCAACTAGGCTTTCCTAGTTAAACCAGCTTGGCGAAATCTGAATTTTAAAATATTTGCATGAAACGTCCTGGAATAAACAAGCCTGGGCCATTTGTTTGATTTTCCGAGTAGACGAAAGAGAAGCCATTGGTCTTTCATGACAAGGCTCGTGAAAAGCACCAGGCTGGCCACCTCCTCTCCCCTCTTGCTGTGGGTGGAGGCTTGTGGGGACGTCTGCAGCACATTCTGGTGATTTGTCTCCTCGTGGCCTGGGACTCCCCACTCTGCCTAGATTCTGTGCTTTTCATAATGCTTTCTGTGACCTTGATCCTTCCTTTGTGGGGAACGAAAGGAGTCTATAGCCGAGAGCTGGTCACCTGCCTGCTTCATTAAAGCTTTGAAGCACCAGATCAGGACTGGGGACCTCCGCGCAGTTTGGCTAGGGAGAGATGTGGACCGGAGGCCAAGCCGTGTTTCCAAGGGCACTGCTAGAAACGTCTCTGTGAAAGTGGGGCACGGAGGAAGGAGAACAGGACGCAGATGTCCCTGCTCCCTGGAGAAAGCTGGCCTCTCTGTCCACCACACATGCACTCTAGGGCTTATCTTTATTTTCAGATTTGTTGAGTATAGATGTCTCTCTTTTCTCTTTCCCAAGTCAGTTCCTGTTCTCTTTTGTGGATTCAGGATGTTCTTAATGCAGGTTGCCAGGGAGCACACCTGTGGAAGGGACTGTCTTGGTAACTCCACACAAGGCTGCCTTCTCATGTCTAGTATGACCACGATAATAGATGTGTATGAGTATTAATTTTACTTTTTAAAACTTTTCTACCATACGACAGACAGTGCCATAAACTGTCTTCCCAGTTATTTTTAAGTTGGGGGCATGCATGTGACAGTATCATGACCAATGAGACATAAGTGGGTGTCTGTTGAACAGAGTTTCTGAAAAGTTTTTATTTTCCTGGTTTAAAAAAAGGAGATAGATCTAGTTGGTTTGTGCCTTCCCCTTACTTCACTTGCTTCTTGTGTGGAATGAGATGAGACTGGTGGAGAGGCTGCAGCTATCCTGCAATCGTGAGATCATAAATAGGCTAGAAGCCAACACACAAATGAAACAAAGAATCTCCATGTGTTAAAGACACTGTTACTCAGATTTTTCACAACACTGTCCCACAGATTAGGAAACAGAAGCTAGAGTGGCTAAGTGACCTTGTTTAAGGTGAAACAAATAAGTCCTCTGACTTCAAATACTGTGCTCTTTATATTGTAAGTCAAAAAGCAGTATTTCTTATTGTTATTGTACTCTTCTAAATACCAGACCTTAAAGTAATATTTTTTGGGTGCATTACTTTATTTAAGCTTTATAAAAACCTGTGAGGTTATGCTATGTACTGAATTATGTCTTCCCAAAATTCATATACAGACGCTGGAACTCTCAATATGACTATATTTGGAGATAAGGCCCTTAGGAGGTGATTAAGGTTAAACAGTACCTGAGGGTGGGGCCTTAACCTAATAGGATTAGGATTTTATAGGAAGAGACTCACTGCCCCCTGCAAGGGCGTAGTCTGATGAAGCCACCTATAGGCCAGGAAGAGAGCCCTCCCAGAACTAGAATTTCCAGCCACCATCACTGTGAGAAATAACTGTCTGTTGTTAGCCAGCTTATCTCTATGGTAAGTAGCCTGTGACAAGTAGGTGCTGTCATTATGCCTCTTTGGGAGATGAGGACACTGATACTCAGAAAGATGAAGTATTTTCAAAGCCACGTAGCTAATAAATGGCACTTCTCCTTTCTTCAAGAGCTGATACATCTGTGGCCAGTGTATGGACAGTTTTGTTAGTAAGTTTATAGCAGATTATTTCCATTTCTAAAAATAAAACAATAATACTTTAGGACAGAGCTTGGCAAGCTTTTCCTGGAGAGAGTTAGACACTAAAAAACTTAGGCTTTCTGGGCCGTATGGTCACTGCTACAACTATCAACTCTGTGCTGTGATAGTAGCTATGGGCAATCTGTGAATGAATAGATGTGCCTGTGTCCAGGTAAAGGCTTCTTTTGCAAAATTAGGTGGCGGGGGGCTAGGGATATAGCTCAGTGGCACTGTGCCTACCTGGCAAGCTCAAGGTGCTGAGTTCGATTCTAGTTACCAAAAAAAAAAAAAAATTAGATGGTGGACTAGAGTTGGCCCATAGCCTGGATAATTTTTGACAACTACTATTGTAAAACAGTGTTAAAATGACAGTGCTTTCTGATTGAGCTATATTGAGTTTGAGTTCTGCTGCATGACTTTGGGTAAATCCTATAACCTGGGCCTTGCTTTCAGAGTTGGAATAGTGGTACTGGCCCTGCCAGCCTGGCAGAGGCATGGTCAGGATCATGGAAGGTACTAGATGTGGAAAGGTTCCTAAGAAGAGCAAGTGCTTAAGCAGAAGGATTTTGATAATGGTGTAATTTAACGCAAATGCAGGATCTTTGGTTGGAAGGTGAAATCAGCCAAGGCTGACCTGGATCCTCCAAGGAAGCCCCACCCCACAGGTGTCCCTTGGTCCACAGCTTCCAGTTAGATCTGGGATGGAGCAGCCTTGGGAAAAAGATTGCAGGCTCCCCATGGAGAGAGCTCTCTGTGGTTTTGAGCCATGTCAACAGTGATTGAGCCACTTATCTATGCCAGGGAGGGTATATTAGTCAGTTTCTCATTGCTGTACACAATACCTAACACCCCCAGTTTAAAGGAGAAATTGATTTGGCTCATAGTTTCCAGTGGGTTCAGTCCATGGCTGGTGGGCACCCCTGAGGTGGAAAGGGCTTGCCGTCAGGACATGGTGGAGGACAACTGCCCACTCCATGGCAGCCAGGACACAGAGTGAGAAGGGAGGAGTGAAGGACAAGAATCCAGCCTTCCAGGCTGGGCCCACATGCCCTACCTCCAGCCAGGCCCTGTCTCCTAACAGCACATTCAGCCATAAAGTCATCAATGGATGAACCCACTGATGAGTGTAACACCTCTGTGACCCAATCACCTTCCATACACACGAGACTTCGGCGGACATTTTAGATCTAAAGAGGGGTATACAGGAGTAACACCAGTGATGAGAGAAGGGGTGGCTTGCCTCTCTGCCTGGCATGATCTCACAGTGAATTTGACTATATCTTCTTGCTCATGCCTTAGGAACCAGAGCGGTATCTGCCCTTTCCTGCCTTCTCTTTGCTTTTGTTTTCTGAAAAAATCATTTTCTTCTTAAAGAAAGATCACAGAGGCTGTTTCGGGTCTCTGAGAAATGGTTTGATTTCTGAAAACTTTAGAAAGCTAACTTCAAAAAAAATAAAAATGGAGAACAGAGCAGTAGACAACCCTTGAAAATGTGCCTTGTATGTTGGAAAGGCCTCGTCTCCCTCTTCCTCTTCCTCCCCTTCCCCTTCCCCTTCTTCCTCCTCCTCTTTTTTCTCCTTTCCCTCCTCCTTTTATTCCTTTTCCTCCTTTTCCCCCTCTCCTTTTCTCTCTCCATCTTCAAGGGTGCTGGGGATTTAACTCAGGACCTTCCCACTGAGCTATAAAAACAACCCTTTTATTTTGCTTTATTTTGAGACAGGGTCTCGCCGACTCACCAAGTTGGCAGGCTGGACTCAAACTTGCAACCCTGCTGCCTCAATCTTTCAGAGTGCTGGGATTATAGGCCTTCCCCCCACACATGACTCCAAGGGCCCCTTTTAAATATTGTTGAAACCTGTTCTAGTGCCATTCTCAGGCTCCCCTTTTGACAGCAACCTCTCCCACTAGGTGCCCTGTGCCTGGCCTTCTCCATCCTGATTGCCAGGGAGTCCAAGCATATGCTTTGCTCCCAGTTATGCACCCCAGGTTGCATGCCCATCATCTGGTCTGCCCCTTGGGCACCCACACTTCTCTCTTGCCAACTTCCTTCTCCTCTGAGGGAGGGCTCGAATGCAAGGCCTTCTCAGAAGCCCAACCCACAAACCACAGAGCAGTCTCTCCCTTTCCCCCTGCCCTTGCAGCTTCTGTATCCCTTTTTAACCTTGAGGTTGTTATCATCTTACTCATCTATGTTTCTCAGAATTTCTTATACACAGTAGGTGCTTAATAAAACCAAATGAATACCAAAGGAAAGCAAAGAGAAGTAGCGGGCTTCAGTAATTGTGGACGGAGAGCGCCGGTTCCCATCTCTCCCTTGAGAGCTAGATGAGGCATCCAGCTTGGGAGATAGTGCTTTGTGAGCTGTCATCGGTATCACATCCTCAAGGTCATTCTTTTTAGGGGTGGGTGGTTGGGGTAGCCTTCATCCTATTTGTATGTTTCCTAAAGACACAGATGTGAGCCATGAAGCAGGGATTTGAGGACAAATCTTGTCTGTGATGCTCTTTTATCTCCAAATAGACCTGAGTCTTCTCTGAGATTCAGGAGATTTTGTTTCCGGCAATGTCCTCATGGACCTCTATTTTTATGTCCTAGCCCAAGACCCAGGCTCAGTTAGCATGTCGGAGTGGCAGGGCCTCATCTCTGAAATCTGGTTGTGACCAGCCACATCTTCACCCCAGATCGCCTCCTCTACATTTTCCGGCCCGCTCCACCCAATGGCTTCCCTGTCAGGACCCTGGTCTGCTGCATGTCATCATCTTCTTAGCCTTCTTTTCTATGGTAACAAGGTCAAGGGACAGCAACACCCGTCAAATCTCTGAGGCTTAATGTGCCTAATTAACTCGCGTAAGCCACAGACAGGAGCCTGCACTATTTATGGCACCAAGAAGTGAGAAAATGTCCCCTACCATGGGTATCAGGTAACTAATGCAATTCTGCCAAAGTTTGGTTGTGAAACACGAAGCCTCTGAAACGCATTGGTGTTAAGTGCACACCAAATATTCAATCCAGACATGTCGTGCTTGAACTATTCTGGGGCTCATAAACCTTTCATCAGAATCAGAGGTGAAATATTTGGCCTTATTTGTAAGTCCCATATTTCTAAAGACCTTGGGGGCTCATTTAGTATTCCCAGCAGAAGGTCACAAGGTGGCTTTTCAGGGCTTCTGGTTTAGGGGATCTGATGACTTTAAGCAGGAGATACTTTCAAGGA
>RJWM01032814.1:0-21141 GCA_004363535.1 Dasyprocta punctata | reverse complement strand
AAAAACCAGAATGAAACCAATCAAAACAAAAGAATGAAAGCAGTATAGGACTCCAAAACAATACGATAGGAAATCAACAATGGCTACCATAATGTCTCATTTTCTTCAGAATAGCTGTCCATAGCATCACACATAATAAAATCAAACAAAACAAAACAGAATAAAACCAATCAAAGCAAAAGGATGAAAACATTATAGGACTTCAAAACAAGATAATAGGAAATCAACAATGGTTACCATAATACATCCTGTAATCTTCAAAATAGCTGCCCATAGCACCAGAAATAGTAAAATCTAGCAAAACAAGGCAGAATAAGACTGAATCTAACAAAATTATGAAAACAATGCAAGAATTCAAAACAAGATAATAGAAAATTAAAAGTTGTTACCAATTTCCCTTTTTAGACATTCCCTCCCCTATTGCTTTCATAATATCTATTGTGTTTTTTGGATCCCACTAACTCCTTCAGCTTTTTATGCTAGGGAGATAACTCAGTGTTTACCCATATGAGTCCAAACTATTTCACCTGTGAGCATGATCACCAGTTGCATCAATTTACCTACAAGAGTCTAAAGATTATCCTACTTTATAACTGGGTAGCTTTGCATTGTATGAAAATGCCATATCTTTCTTATCCATTCTTCAGTTGATGGGCAAGCTACTCTTATTTGTAGTCTTCTGTCACATGGAACAATTGTTTTCTCTCCTTTGATTTTCAGTCTATGAATTTCCTTTTGAGTTAAATGTGTTTCTTGTATACAGTGTACTGATGGATCTTATTTCTTGATTCACTCTACCTGTGTTTCTTTTTATTATTTAAATGAGGCCATCTACATTAATTGTTATAACCAGCAAGCAATGGTTCATCTCTGCCATGCTATCCTGCAGATTGCCCTCCCCTTTTCCTCTTCATTCAATTGCTTGTCATGTTTGGTGATCCTCCTCTGCTGCTGTTCCTGGAACCATGGTCATCTTTATGTTTTTCTAGAATATTCATCAGCACTCTCTGTAGGGCTAGTTTTGTGGTCATGAATTCTTTCAGTTGTTCTTTTTCATGGAAATATCTTATTTTCTGTTAACCTTGAAGCATAGTTTTTCAAGGTACATCAATCTGAGTTGGACAGTGTTTTCTTTCAGGATTCAAAACACTTCACTCCAAACTCTTCCTGACTTGGTGATTTGTGTTGACAAGTGTGCTGTGATTCTGATTGGTTATTCCTTATTGGTGATCTCTTTCTTTTCTCTAACAGCTTTTAATAATTTGTACTTGTGCTGAATTTCTGTGATCTTGATTATTATATGTCTGGGTGTAGATTTATTTTGGTTATGGCTAGTTGGAGTTCTATATGCCTCACTTATCTGAATGCCAAATCCTTTTCCCATGTTTGGGAAATTTTTGGCTATTAAGTTTGTAAACAGTCTTTTTATTTCATTTGTGTAGACCCCTGCTTCTTCACTGATACCTATTACTCTTAGTTTTCTTTGTGCCATCTTGCAGCTGTTGAATTATTTTCTGGTTCCTTGGTATTGTTAAGAAATCTTTCTTTCCATGATTGCTAGCTGGGATCTTGTCTTCAAGGTCTGAAAGTCTATCTTCAGTCTCTTTTGAGTGGCTTTGCCAGCTTTTGATTGACTTTTTAACTTTCTGGATATCTCTTTGAATCTGTTTCATGCATTGTATTTTCTTTCTATATTGTTCATTCAAGGTTTCCATCATTTTCCTATGCTTCTCTTTTTTATCTATGTCTTCTTTGGACATGTGCAGCAATTCTTTCATTATATTTGTGATTTTTTCTTTTACCTGAGACATTATTTCTGATCTGATTATTTTTACAGTCTCATGAAGTTGTTTCTTTACCTCAATTGCTACCCTCTCAGAGATTTCACTTGTCTGACTTCCATTTTCTCCCATGACTATATCTCCCAGACTTGTTCTGTGTGGGCTGGAGGCCTGAGATTGCCTTTTGCTCCTTCATCTTGACATTCTCTTGGGTTGCCCCCAACAAACCAGTTGTGGTGTCCCGGACACTTCCCATGGTGGCTGCCCCTCATGGTGTAGAGGAATGGGACAGGCACCTGGGTTTCTCTGAACCCAGGTTCACAGGGAGATAGCAGGGCATGGGGTAGCTTCTGCAGGCACATGCAGCTACACTGAGGCTTCCCTGATGTGGTAGTGGCAGGGCTGCTTCTTCTCTCAGCCTTTGTTTCTACACTATGACTCTTCTAGTGGCAGCAGGCATACAGGGGTGCGTCTGTCTGATTCTCTCGGTGGGTGCTGGTTGCCCACAGGAAGCAAGCCTTACAATAGTGGTGTTGGACTTGCAGGGCCAGATCTCAGTATTAGTTAAATAATAGTAGTTATGCTCATGGCAGGAACCAGACAGAAGAATTTGGTGAAGAGTTTCAAATTGTGACAGATGTGAGAAACCTAACAAGAGATGGCAGATATACCAGGGCTATCAACACTTGGGCAGCTCTAACGAGCTCCTTAAACTCAAAGAAATGAATTAAAAAAACCAGTCAAGGTGACATCAGAGCAGAAGCAGAGCGTATTCCATAAGAGCTGTGCCTTAGGAAGAGGAACTTACCTCTTCCACAGCTGAAAGAGAAGTTGCTTGGTGACTAATAACTTTCATCTCTCTATTTTCTGTCCTCTCATCTCCTGCTAATTTATTTTGGAGAAATTCAACCAGAACTTTCAGGGTAAAGGATGCCTGGTAATGCAGTTCAAAGAAGTTGAGCTCTGGAATGTGGAGCAACCAGGTGGGGAGTGATGATGGGGGAGAAGAATGTGCAAGAATCTGACAGCATGCATCATAGTAGACATTGGTGGTCTGTTCTGGAGTTCTGTGGAAGTATTTCATGACTCCCAGTTAAGTATCATGGCCACTTTGGTGAGTGCAATGGAGATAGTTCATCATGTCAAAGAAGTACTTCTTAAATTTTTTTTCTCTTGGCTACAAGAATTTTTGTTAAATCTTATCAATGCCTTTTTATTATTATGTTAATGATATTTTGATTGTTCCTCTTTTGTTAAAAACTTTTAATATGGTCAATTATATTAATAGTGAACATACTTTAAAAAAGTTTGTTTGGAGACAGAGTCTAACTATATAGTTCACAGTAACCTCAAACTCACTATGTAGCCCTGACTGAACTCCTGCTTCAGCCTTCTGAGTGCTGGAACTACCAGGTGTGTGCTACCACCTTGGCTCATGGGTATACTTTGAGTAATCCTTACACTGCTGGGAGAAACTCCATTGGTGATGGCATCTAAATTCTATTGGATTCTGTTTGCTGGTATTTTACTTATGATTTTTGTATGAATGTTCACATGTGAAAGAGAGATGGTCTGTGTTTTCTTCTGTGTTGCGTTATCCTTTACATTTTTCATGAAAGCACATGTAAGTTTACCCTTTCATTTTGTCTTTGAAGACCCTATTTTTATATCTCTCCCTTCCTTTGGGACTAAACTAAGAAATGCATTTCCCATTTAAACTAGTTTGGGAAGATATTGTGCTTTAACTTTGATGGGCCAGGATACAGTCTGGGTTTAATCTTCAATTTGAAACAATTAGTGGCTTGAGATAAGCTTGTAGAAGAAAACAGGGTACCTTAGGCAAAGTTTTGCAAAAATTTGGTACTATATGAAAAACAAAAGCCAATAAAACCTAACAGGGTAGTGGTACAATCAGGTTTTTCATTTTAGTGATTTTATATGGATTTTCTCATCATGAGAAAATTCCTTTGCTCCTTTAAACTTCAATTTCCACATCAGTAAATTGAAAAAAAAAGGCTACAGAATTAAAAAAAATCATTTGAATTACTGCCTATAAAATACTTATCCTTGTATCTGGCACATCATAAACCTTATTGGTAAGGACAATTTTTTGAAGGCATGTGCATATCCATGTAAACCATTCTGTGTTTAAGCAGTTTTGTAGCTACCTCATATAAACACCCAACTTTTTTCTTAGTAAAAATTATTCCTAAAGACACACACACACAAAATGTATATTACCACCCAAATGTATATAGACACCACCATGAATAAGAGGGATCTCTCTACATGGTTGGTTTATGGGGGAGCTATTGATTTCTGCATATTTATATTGCATTCAGCTATCTATCGAACTCATTGATTCCCATATTCAGCAAATTCTCTTGTTTTTCCTGGTTTTTCAGCTATATTGTCTACGAACAATCTATTTTCTTTTCATGGCATTGCTTGTGAATTTTCTTAAGCTTGAATTTGTTTGGAGATAATATTTATCCTTAGAATCTAAGCTAGAATTGCATATTACAAATAGATTGTTTGATAGAGATGTGACCCACAGTTTAAATTGCCTCTGCAGTTGAATAGGAAGGTAATTGCAATGATTGCATAAGACACCATTTAGAAATTAAAAGTTGGATATTTAATCTACCAGGTGGAATAGAAAACGGGTTATTATGTTTGTGACTGAGTTTAATGTACTGTTTATATGATCTCCGTGGTTCTCATGTGAAATCATGCATTTACTTCATCATGAAATAAAGGAAGATCAGAGAAGTTTAAATACACACTTCTCCTTCTCTCAACTTGCTGTTTATTTGAAATACAAAATAGGTCTTGATTTTCAGAAATGCTGATTATGTCCAACACTCAATAAGCATAATATATACTTAAACATAAGAAGAAGTATACAGAAAAGATCTAGTAGTGCTTCTGACTGGTAGTAGGCACCAAATACACTTGTATTTCCCCCTCTTCCCTTTTAAATATATATGTTCAAGGTCCATGGTCCAGTATTTTCAACTCCAAACTTTAAGATCCTGCCAGGCCTATCAGGTGTCCATGTTATGTCTCCTGTCTCAACTTCATCTTTATCTTCTATAATTATTCTGTTACTCACTTTACTCCATCCCCTCAAATCTTAATTTTCCTCAAACTTTAAACTTTTGCACTGGCCTTCTGTCTGGAGGGCTGTTTTCCCAAAAAGTTCAGTGGTTCTTTCCCTGGCTTCAACCAATTCTTTGCTCTGATGGTTGCTTATTGGAATTGATAACTTCCACACCACCCTGAGTTATCACTTCCTTCTGTTTTAGTGAGATTTTCTTCATTGTAACAAATACCTGAAATAAACAATTTAAATGAGGAAATGTTTATTTTAATTTATGTCTGTGAAAGGTTCAGTCTATGGTCAGCTGAATCCATTGCTTTAGGCCTGTGGTGAGGCAGAAACATCATAGAGATAGGGCACCATGGAGGAAAGCTGTTTATCTCATGGAAGCCAAAAAAACAGAGAAAGTAAGAGTGCCAGAGGATGGAGCATGGGACCTGTGGTTACCTGGGTAATGGACTTTTCATGGCTAGTGACATATGTGCAACAGACTGAACCAAAAACACCTGATTTTTCTTTAGACCTCTTCCAGATCTGGCACATTGTCACTGGGGCTCACAATCCATCAGCCAAAGCAGGTCATGTAGCCATCCAAATCAGTAGAATGGGAAAATATTGCTCTGTCTTGTGGGGGGGTATTGTTAGCTCAAAGGGCATTAAATATATAATCTTAACACAGGGAGGAAATAAACAATGCTTTAACCTATTATAATTAAAAAATGATTATCACTTGATAGTGAAGCCAACATATATTTTAAGAAAGACCAAGAGGAGATAAGAGTAAACTGAATACAGCTGCACATGAAGACTGATCACAAATGGAAACAAAAACTAATTAGTTGAAGCTAAAATAAAACCTGAAATTTGTATCTACTTAAAAATACTAGGAAGTCTTGACTGCCCCTCCCCTATACCCAGAAGACCTTAGCAGCTGAGGGGAGCCTGGGGATCCCTTCCCTCCACCTGGATGACCTCAGCAGCCAAGAAGAGCCTCAGTCATCCCTCCTCTACTCCCAAAAGACCTCAGATGCTGAGTGGACCCTTGGTTGACCCTCTCCCACACCCAAAAGACCTCAGCAGCCAATGGGAGCATCAGTGACCCCTTATACCACCTCCAGTACCACAGTGGGCTGGCAGGAGCTTTGGTGACCCCTTCCTCTCACCTAGAGGACCTCAGCAGGCCAGGGGGGGTGAGTGAATCCCCCTACCAAGCAGAGGACCTTAGTGAGTTGGCAGGAGCCTTGGAAAACACTCCCCTCACCTGGAGGACATTGGCAACCTGGCAAGAGCCTAGGTGAGTCCTTTTTCCATACAAAGAAACCTGGGTGTGCTGGTGAGAGTACTGGTAAGGCCTCCACCCACCCAGAGGAACCCAGCTGAGCCTGCAAGACCCCCAGTGACACAGTAGGGTCCCGACTGGGATGCACACTACGGACAGGTGGGTCTGGTGAACTGCAGCAGCCTGAAGCTGTAGTGACAATATGAGCAAAAGGTTTGTTCACATCAATACTCCTAGGTTAATCAGCCTAGGAAGCATATAGGACTCACTCAACTGACCCTACAGAAGGAATTCAGGTGACTGGCATGTCCCCTACACTGTAGGACTGAGCAACTGGGTCAACATCAGCCCCACAGTAGGACCCTGTCTTAGTTAGTTTTTTTCTCATTGCTGAGATAGAATATCTGATGCCCAAAATTAGGGAAGGAAAGTTTTATTTCTTACAGTTCTCAGGGGTTTCAGTCCATACTCAGTTGGCTCCAAGGCAGCATGGCATGATGGGGCAGCTGTTCGTGGCCACTGCCAACTGCGAAGCATATGAACCAGCAAGAAATAGTGGACACGCCTTCCTCCCACCCTTACACTAAGTCAGATCTACCCCTGGGCGGGTGCAACACTCACATCACCAATCCCAGCACCAGACAAAAAACAAGTCACAAGTGCCAGACTCAGTTCCATTCATGATTACATGAGGCTTTGGGGGGACACAGGATCAAACCCACACAGACCCTAAGACACACACAACAGACTGTCAATACTAGCAGGATTGAAAAGACCTAAATATTAAGTAAGAAGTGAAAATGACAAAACAAAAATGCAAAATGCAATCTCAAATCCCCAATCCATCTGGAACAAGTGCAGGAGACATTTAAAGTCACATACCTGAAATTTCTGAAAAGATAGCAAATAAAATAAAGAAGCAAATCCATGAGGTGACAGAGGAAACCAGATCAGAAATAATCTCTCAGGTAAAGAAAGAAATGACAATCTTAATGAAGGAGTTCCTCAGCACAGCTAGAGAAGACATAGATAAAAAAGAACAGGAGAATGGAAAAATGATGGAAACCTTGAATGAAAAATACAGGAAAGAAATAGAATGCATGAAACAGTTTCAAAGAGCTATTCAAGAAATTTTAAAAAACTCATTGAAAACTGTCAAAACCACTTGAATGAAACTGAAGATAGACTTTTAGACCTTGAAGACAGGATCAAAGCTAGTGATCATGAAAGGAAAGAACTCATAAAAGTAACAAGGGGCCATGAAATAACAATTCAGTGGCTCCAAGGTGATGCAAAGAAAAACAATATAAGACTGATAGGTGTAAATGAAAGTGCAGGAGTCAATACAAATGACAAAAAAAACTATTTAGAGCGTATGAAGAATTGAAAAACATCAGGTCTTCCAAATTCAAAGACCCAATCCAAAAATGGGCATCAGAGATTAATATGAACCTCTTAGATGAAGAAATATAAATGGCAAATAAATATATGAAGAAATGTTCAACATCACTGTTCATTTGAGAAGTGCAAATTCAAACACTGAGAGAAAGAATGGCTGTCACCAAGGAAACAACTAAAAACAAATGTTGGTTGGGCTGTGAGGAAAAATGAACCCTTCTTCACTGTTCATGGGAGTGTAGACTGGTACAACCACTGTGGAAATCAGTGTGGAGATTCCTCAAAAACTAGTATTTGAGGTCTCATTTGATCCGGCTATTTTTCTCTGGGTATTTTCCCAGAACAATTGAAAACATCATGCCACAGTGATGTTTGTGCACTCTTGTTTATAGAAGCACAATATGTAGTAACTAAATCTTGGAAACAACCCAAATGTCTATCAACTACAGAATGGATAAAAATGATGTGCTATTTCTGTACAATGGAGTATTACTCAGGTATAAAGAAAGATAAACTTGAGTCTTTACAGGTAAATGGATGCAATTTGAGGCCATACTCATAAGTGAAATTAATAAGACTTGCATTTTTAAATATTATGTTGTTTCCCGAGTGTGAATAAATAAAAAGAGTAAATAAGATCCAATTTGTACAATAGATATTATGAAAATGAAAGTGAAAGAAAGTGCTCAAAAGGAAGGAACAACTGGGATAGAGGAAAGGAGAAAAGAAAGAAAGGAAAAGATTATATATATGTATATGTATATATATACACACATATATATATGTTTGTATGTAAGCATACAGAAATTAGATAACTATACTACTAATCTCTGTTAGTTAATCAAAAATTATAGGTTGTATTTGCATTATCTGATTGTTTGATAATTTTTATGCCTAAATCTTGTAATCTGAACAACTACTTTCAACATAACAATATGTAATATTTTAAGAAGTGTTAATATTCTTTTTTTGAAATTCTATGTCATTTTTACCCTTTTTTGTCTTTAAAATAAAAAAATGCAATAGGATATTCAACCTTCACATAAACAAGGGGTTGTACTGTTGTTTGTTTTTTAGCAAGAGATGATTGAAATAAATGTTTCTTGATTTTTTTCTTTGATGATGGAATTCTTTAGTCTTTGTGGAATAATTTATGGAAGTAGTTTGAGCCCTTTAAATCTGGAGAAATAATGGTCTTCAGATCTCTTAAATAACCTTGTGTGAACATCACTTTATTTCAGAATGATTTTAGTGAGAGTTGGGTAGAAAACATGCAACACAGGGTTTAAATTTTGCCAAATCATTTTATAAAAACTGTGGGAAGATCTATCTCATAGACTATATATATATATTATATATATATATGTTGAACATGCAAGGTGAGAGAAAGGATAAGAATCAGTCATGTGTCTTCATTTTGACAGTCAGATTATACCTCCTCTGGGAAGCAATTACTGATGTGTAGGTTCAGGGACTCAATAATGTAAGAGCTGATATTTTTGTAATTCTGTTATCCTTTTCTGTGATCACATGGTGATTCTAGACCAGCTGTGTTATTTGTCACAAGGCCAGTTTCCTATATACTTTTTAATCATAAAAACTAAGTATTTTCCAGAAGATCTGTGTGACAGCTCAGCACAATGATCACCCCTAGCTGCAAGAGAGTCTGGGAAATCATAGTTGGCTTTTCTAAGTTTTATATTGGGAGATAGCAAGAGTGAGAAATTGGAAAGATTTATTAGGTTGGTCAATTAGCTGACTTTTGATGTGAAAATAGAACTTGTTATAAAATATTTGAGGCTCTTTGTGGGAACATTCTGGGGAGGAAGATTGCCTCTTTATGGCCATGGCTCTGTTATCTCTCCCTGTCTGTGTGGAGGAGTAGCTTATCTGGTTACTGAGTGTGATGAAAATGTGAGGTCAGCTTCTTTCCCCTCTCTGTCTCAAGGTCAAGAATGTTTTCCTTTCTCTTTTCTCCTATTATCCTCTTGCTATTTTCCAGTTATTCTGATTAGGAAAGTCAAGAATGGGCAGAAACATTGGATGCAAAGAAGGGGCCATGTCCTCCTACGAAGCTGGTGTTGGATTCTATCTTATAGTTCTTAATTGGGTTAGAAATTTTGGTACAGAAGAGCATCTCATACCCAAATGCTTCAAGTTTTATACTTTTGCAGTTTACATACATGTATCAATAACTTTATGAATTTGATATGTAGGAATGTCAGTCATCATTTGGTCTCCTCAGGAGATTGGTTCCAGGAACTGCACAGATACCAAAATCCACAAATACTCTAGTCCCTTATGTAAAATGGCATAGTATTTCATGTCGCCTGTGCAATTCTCCCATATACTTTAAATAATTTGTAGATTACATATAATTCCTAATACAATGCAAATGTTTGGAAATAGTTGCTAAGCTGTATTGTTTGGGAATTAACGACAAGAAAAAAGTCTGTATGTTTTCAGCACACATGCAACTTTTCTCAAATATTTTAAATATCTTGTTGTAGTCAGGGGTTACAGGGAGAACAACTGCATAAAGGACACAGAATTTGTAATACTGTTTTATAATAGTCACCCAGAGTTATACACAAGAAAGTGCAGGAAAATCTGTCCACAACACTAAGACCCAGGATATTTAGCCAAGGGCCTGGATCCCACAGCAATGTCATGCATGAGTCCCACTAGAGACGCAAAACACATGACAATGCCTCCCACAGTTCCAACTGGAAATCTAAGAGCCCACAATAAGGACTCACGCCAGACTATTTTACAGTTCTATGGTGGGAAGGCCAAAGGTCAGCGGTGGAACTAGAAAGTCTTTGCCAGTGGGGTGAAGGAGCTGTGCAGTGGGCTGAGGGTTCTACATGGGAGCCGAGAAGTCATGCTCAAAAGAAGAAGCAGGGCTGCCCTGAAGAGCACCACAGCCATCCTCAGCTGCAACGAGGTCCTGCGCTCCTCCGACGATGAGAACAGTTGAGCACAGGTCAGGAAGCCCAGTGTGACAAGCTTCTCCAGCACACAGCTTCCCCTCTGGAGCCAGGAAGCGATGCACAATGTGAGGAGCAGAGCTCCCGCAACGTGAACCACAGTCACTCTCATTGATGAGGTCCTGAGTTCCTCCGATGATAATGGCTGAATCCATATTGAGGAAGCCAGCATGACAAGCACCTCTGGGAGAACCATCGGCTCTAAACAGCAACTCTTGAAAGAACCCACAACACCTTGCTCTTCTTCTCCACATCTCTATTTATGCTGGCAACTTTCTTTAGGTGGAGCATCTTTACTCAACACCAGCAGAATTAATTCAGCTGGTGCTAAGTTGACCACCAGTTTTTAATCCATAATATACCTGTTTCATTGAGTTTGTGAATGTAGAAGCCATGGATGTGGAGGGATGACAGTAACCCCATCTTATAGAACAGGATAATCTGAAGAGAAGTGATATGCTGAAGTAAGACTTGCATATTTGGTGGTGGCATAATTCTGCTTTCTGCTTCAGCCTGTGACAGTGCCATTCTATACTATTTATTCTGCATTCCCTTTGTGTAACCTCATCAGTCCTGCTCATCCTGCAACTTTGCTTTTGCAATCTGTTGTCATCCATCCTGCATCCTCCTTCAACCCAGGAGAGCAGTGTCTTAGCAATCAGTCAATATTAATATGCCAGCAATTTCCTACAGCTTTGTTGTGGAGAAGCTTATCTTGACATATTATTCTAAGCATGTTGCTTAGGCAACATTGATTAATCATCAATTTCAACATTACAAGATAATCACAGAGCCTGATGAAACTGTTTATGAAGCAGAGGCATCCTCATGGGCATGTATGGGGATTCATCCATATACCAGATCATCTGGGGCTGCCCCATTTTAGTTTACTCTATAATGACACTGCGTTTGTGTTTTCAGATTTCTAAAAGGGATATTGACTTTTAGGGTACATTTTTCTGCTTTGTTGTTTATGACTATATTTCAGAATAGACTGTTGCAAAATGTTGTGAAATAGTTTTTGCCTCTCAGTTCTATTTATGGCAGTGACAAACACTGCCTAACATATGGCTGGCTTCTTTTTCCAAAGAAAGCTGTGATTATAAAGGTAACAAGAATTGAATACCAAAACCAAAGAAAACAGATACCAGAATATATACAGAAAATGATGTCAATACTGTAATATGATAAAGACTATCCATGTCTGCCATATTGATAATTTTTTCTTTTTTTCCTTTTAAAGAGAAAAAACAATGAAAACAAAGATATAAACTTTCAAAAAAAGGTAGGAGAGTAACAATGTTTAATACATTATGTATTGTTATCTTCAAAGTAGGTGCTCAGATTACAAGATATAGACATGGAAAATTGATCAAACAATATAAGCACAAACCTTTTCTTTTCAATGAACTAGTAGAAGTTAATAGTATAACTATGTTAACTATCTTGTATATATGTTTTTTGGTTTGTTTATCCCTTTCCCTTTTTTCTTTTCTTCTTTCCCCCATCCGTTTCTCTTTCCTTTTAAACAGCTTCTTATTTCATAACTTCATTTTTTCTTTGAGACTGAAAGATAAATTAAAAAAATTTATTTTAAAAAGCAAAACAAAAAAAGGATAGAAATGATACAGAATTTTTAAAAAAGTAGGAAAAGTAACACTAGTTAATATGTTGCAAGTTGTTATCTTAGAAGTAGTTGTTCAGGTTACAAGATCTAGGCACAAAAATAATCAATCTAACGATGACAGCACAAACTGTTCTTTCTGATGAACTAACAGAGATTGGTAGTATAGTTATCTATCTTGCATACATACATTTATATATGTTTACCAACATACATATACTATTTTCCTTTCTTCTTTTTCCCCTTTCCCCTATCCCAGCTCTTTCCTTTTTAGCACGTTCTTTCCCTTTCATTATTACGAAATGTATTGTACATTTTGGATCTTATTACTCTTTCAGTCTTTTATTTTTTACTATTTTTTATACTAGGGAGACAATACAATATTTATAAAGATGAGTTTTATTTATTTCACTTGTAAGTATGGTCTCAAGTTGCCTCCATTTACTATAAAAGCTTCAAGATTATCCTTTTTTATAGCTGAGCAATACTCCATTGTATAAAAATACATCTTTTTTATCCATTCTGCAGTTGATGGGCATTTGGGTTGTTTCCAAGATTTAGCTATTACAATTTGTGCTATTATAGACATGGGTGCACATATATTGCTGCAGCATGACATTTTCAGTTTTTCTGGGAACATATCCAGAAGGGGAGTAGCTGGATTGAATGGGACTTCTAATCCTAGTTTTTGAGGAATCTCACTCAGTTGATTTATTGATGGCAGCCATTCCTTCTGCCGTGGAATCTCAATGTTGCTTTAATTTGCATTTCTCGAATGACCAGTGATGTTGAACATGTCTTCATGTATTTATTTGCCATTTGTATTTCTTCATCTGAGAAGTGCATGTTCATTTCAGATGCCCATTTTTCGACTGGGTCTTTGAATTTGGGTGGTGGCTGATGTTTTTCAGTTCTTTATATGTTCTAGATATAAGTCTTTTGTCTAAGGGACAGCTGGCTAAAATGTTTTCCCATTCTGTGAGTCTTCTTTTCACTCTGTTGATGATTTATTTCAATGTGCAAAAACTTTTTAATAAGATGAGATCCCAGTTGTTGATTTTTGAAGCACTTCATGTGTGGTTTGCATTTTGTTCTTAAACTCTTTCCCTATTCCTCTGTCTTCAAGATTTCTACCTACCTTGTCTTCCAGTAGATTTAGTGTTTCTATTTTGATATTTAGATCCTTGATCCATTTTGACTTCAGTTTAGTGTATGGTGATAAACATGGGTCTAGTTTCATTCTTCAGCATGTGGAAAGCCAATTTCTCCAGCATCATTTATTAAAGAGGCTATCTTTTTTCCAGTGAACATGTTTAGTCACTTTGTCAAAGATAAGGTGATTGAATGTCTTTGTAGTTGTGTCTGCATCTTCTAATCTGTTCCACTGATCCTCAGGTCTGCTTTTTTGCCAGTACCATGCTGATTTTATCACAGTAGCTTTGTAGTATAATTTCAAGTCAGGGATTGTGATGCTTCCTGCCTTGCCTTTGTTTCCTAGGATTGCCTTTTTCTATTCTAGGTCTCTTCTGTTTCCAAATGAATTTTAGGAGTGTTTTATTTAGATCTGTGAGGCATGCTAATGATATTTTTATTGAAATTGCATTACATCTGTATAATAGTTTTGGGAGTATAACCATTTGCACAAGGTTCGTTATTCCTATCCAAGAGCAAGGGATATTTTTTCAATTTCTGATATTCACTTCAATCTCCTTTTTCAGAGTACTGTAGTTTTCAATATAGAGAACTGTTACGTCTTTTATTAGATTGCTTACTAAGTATTTCATTTTTTGGATGCTATTGTGAAGGGTGTGGTTTCCCTAATTTTTCTCTCAGTGAGTTTGTTCTTTGTGTACAAGAATGCTATTCATTTTTGAGTGTTGGCTTTGTATCCAGCTATGCTACTGAATTTGCTTATTAACCTTAGTAGTCTTTTGGTCAAGTTTGTAGGGTCTTCTATGTAAGTATCATGCCATCTGCAAACAAGGATGGTTTTGCTTCTTCTTTTTCTATCCTTATTCCTTTTATTTCTCTCTTGTCTGATTGCTCTGACTAATATTTCCAGAAGTATATTGAATAGGAGTGGTGATAGTGGACATCCTTGTCTTGTTCCAGATTTTACATTGAAAACTTTGAGTTTTTGTCCATTTAGTATGATGTTGGCTGTTGGTTTGTCATAGATGACTTTTATCAGATTGAGGTAACAACCATCTATTTCAATTTTCTGTAGGATTTTTATCATGAATGACTTGGATTTTGTCAGAAACTTTTCTGCATCTGTTGAGATGATTGTGGATTTTGTCTTTGGCTCTGTTGATGTGATGTACTATATTTATTGATTTGCATATAGTGAACCATCCCTGCATTCCTGGTATGATTCCCACTTGGTCATGGTGCATAATCTTCTTGATGACTTGCCGCATTCTGTTTACTATTATATTATTGAGAATTTTTGCATCTATGTTCATTACAAAGATTGACCTGTACTTCGCTTTTTTGGTTGGGTCTTTCTCTGGTTTTGATATCAGGAAAGTAATTGCATCCAGGAATGAGTTAGGAAGAATTGCTTCCCTTTCAATTTCATTAAAGACTTTGAGGAATATTTGCATTAATTCTTCTCTGAGTTTCTTGTTGAATTCAGCTGTGAATCCATCAGGATCTGGGCATTTTTGTTATTGGTAAGCTTTTAATTATATTTTCAATTTTGTTAACTGATGTTGCGCTAATCAAAATTTTTATATGTTCGTGATTCAGTTTTGGTAATTTATATGTTTCTAGGAATCTGTCCATTTCTTCTGTGTTTACCAGCATATGCATGTAAAGATTTTCAAAGTGCATATTGATGATCTTATGAATTTCCACAGAATCTGTAGTATTTTAGACCTTTTAATTCCTCATTGCATGGATTTGAGTTTTTTCTTTCCTTTTCTACATAAAGTTGGCTAGGGGTTTATCAATTTTGTTTTTTCTTTCAAAGAACCAACTCTTTGGTTCATTAATTCTTTGTATTGTTTCTTTAGTCTTTGTTGCATTAATTTCTCCTCTGATCTTTACAATTTTCTTCCTCATATTGGCTTTGAGTTTGTCTTGCTCTTTTTTTTCCTAGAAGCTTTAGGTGCAACACTAGGTTGTTTATTTGTGCTCATTCTGTTTTCCTGATGTGAGAGTTCACTGATATAAATTTGCTTCTTAAGACTACTTTCATTGTGTCCCATAAGTTCCAGTATGTTTTATTTGCTTTCTTATTTAGTTGTAGATTTTGTTTAATTTCTTCTTTGATTTCATCTGTGACCCATTAGTTGTTCATAGTGGGTATTATTTAATTTTCATGTGCTTATGGAGTTTTTATAGCTTCTTCTGCCATTAGTTTCCAACTTCATTGCAATATCATCAGATAATACGCATGGAATAATATTAATTCCTTTGAATTTATTTAAGCAAGTTCTTTGGTCTATTTTAGAGAACATTTCATGTGCAGCTGAGAAGAATGTGTATTCTGATGATGTTGGGTGGAACACTATGAAAACATCTACTGGATTCATTTTTTCACAGGCTCGGTTCAGTTTTATAGTTGTTTGCTGATATTTTGTCTAGTTGATCAATGATTTTGTGACAATGGGGTATTAAGGTCTCCCATTACAATTTTTATAAGCAAGGCAAATATTTGATATTTTATGGCTATTAGTGATTGTCTTATATAGTTGTGTTCTCCTGTATTTGGTGCATACATATTTATGATTGTTATCTCTTTCTCTTGAAATTTTCCCCTAACAAGTATGTAGTGACCATCTTTATCACTTTTGATTATTCTTGGTTGGAAGTTCACATTGTCTGCAAACAGAGTAAGCACTCCTGCTTTTTTCTGGGTTCATATTACATGGAGGATTATTTTGCATCCTTTGTCTTTCAGCCTGTGAATTTCTTTTTGAGTTGAGTATGTTTATTATATACAGTATATTGTCAGATTTTGTTTTTTGACCCATTCTGCCAATCTGTTTCTTTTCATTGGTGAAATGAAGTCATTTCCATTTATAACTGGTATGTATTGGCTTATCTGTGTCATGATATTTTCCTGCTGTTGTTTCTCTGCCTTTTTTCCTGTTTAATTTTTTCCCTGCCTGGTATTTACTTTCTGTTGTTGTTCTTGGAATTGTGGTTATTTTTTTTTCTATCTGGAATATCTCTCGGTAATTTTTGTAGGGTTAGTTTGGTGGTCATGAATTCCTTCAGTTGTTGTTTGGCATGGAAGTGTCTTGTGCCTCCATTAATTTTGCAAGGTGGTTCTGTAGGCTACATCAATCTGGGTTGAAAGTTGTTTTCTTTCAGGCCTTTAAACACTTCACTCCAAGCTCTTCTTGACTTGAGGATTTTGTGTTGAGAAGTTAGCCATGATTCTGATGGACTTTCCTTGATAAGTGATATGTTTATTTTCTCCAACAGCTTTTATGGTGAATTTCTGGGATCTTGATTATTATATGTCTTGGTGTAGTTTTATTTGGGCTTTTGCCATTTGGAGTTCTATCTGTTTTGTTTATTTGTGTGTCAAGTTATTCTTCAATGCTTGGGAAGTTTTCTGCTATTCTTGATGTGAAGAGTTGTTTTTATGGCATTTACACTGTCTCTATCTTTTCATTGACTCCAGTCAATCTTATGTTATTCTTCTTTGCATCATCTCGTAGTTGTTGAATTGATTTTTCATGGTCTCTTGCTATTTTTAAGGTTTCTTTCCTTTCATGATCACTACCTGCAAGTGTGTCTTCAAGATACAGTATTCTATCTTTTCCTTCATTCAATCTATTGCATATACTTTCAGTGGAGGCTTTACTCTCTTGGATTTCTGTTTTGATCTATTTCATGAATTCCATTTCTTTCCTATATTGGGCATTTTTTGTTTTCATCATTTTTCCTGTGTCTGTACCAGTATTTTTTATTTTAAGCATCATTTGTTTTTGTACCTGAGAACGTATTTTCTCTATTGATTTTGCACTTGCTGTTTTTTGCACTTTTTTAAAAATAATTTTTTTATTTTAAAGAGAATAAAACTAAACTAAAGTAAAGGAAAAAAAACAAATCAGAACAGAACAATGCAAGTGATACAGAACTTCAGAACAAGATAAAAGAAAATCAACAAAGAGTACTGTAATGTCTCTCATTTTCTTCAAAATAGCTATCCATACCATCACATTCAATAAAATTGAACAAAAAAGCAGAAGAAAATCAATGAAAACAAAAGAGTGAAAGCAGATTGCACATACCATTAGACAAAGTAAAATCTAACGAAATAAGACCAAGTAAAACCAAACCTAACAAAATTATGAAAACAATGCAAGAATTCAAAACAAGATAATAGGAAATTAACAGTGGTTACCACTTTCCCTTTTTAGGCATTTCCTCTTCTATCACTTCCATAATATCTATTGTGCTTTTTGGATCCCACTAACTCCTTCAGTTTTTTATGCTGGGGAGATAACTCAGTGTTCATCTGTATGAGTACAAACCACCACCTCACTTATGAGCATGGTCACCAGTTGCACCCATTTACCTACAAGAGTCTCGAGATTATACTACTTTATAGCTGTGTAAATTTCCACTGTATGAAAATACCATATCTTTCTTATCTATTCTTCAGTTGATGGGCAAGCTACTCTTTTTTATGGTCTCCTGTCACATGGAACAATTGTTTTCTCTCCTTTGATTTTCAGTCTATGAATTTTCTTTTGAATTAAATGTGTTTCTTGTATACAGTGTATTGATGACTGTTGTTTCTTGATCCACTCTGCCTGTGTTTTTGTAATTGGTGAATTGAGGCCATCTACATTAATCATTACAAATGGCACACATCGGCTTATCTTTGCCATGCTATCCTCCTGCTGTTGGCCCTCCACTTTTCCTTTTCATTCAATTGCTTGTCATGTCTGGTGATCCTCCTCTGCTGCTGTTCCTGGAACCATGGTCATCTTTATGACTCTCTAGAATATCCTTCAGCACACTCTGTAGGGTTGGTTTGGTGGTCATGAATTCTTTCAGTTGTTCTTCTACATGGAAGTATCTTATTTTTCCATTAATTTTGAAAGATAGTTTTGTGGTGTACATCAATCTGTGTTGGACAGTGTTTTCTTTCAGGATTTGAAACACTTCATTCCAAACTCTTCTTGACTTGGTGATTTGTGTTGACAAGTGTGCTGTGATTCTGATCGGTTATTCCTTGTTGGTGATCTGTTTCATTTCTCTAACAGCTTTTAATAATTTGTACTTGTGCTGAATTTCTGTGATCTTGATTATTATATGTTTGGGTGTAGGTTTATTTTGTTTATGGCTAGCTGGAGTTGCATATGCATCACTTATCTGGATGCCAGATCCTTTTCCCATGTTTGGGAAATTTTCTGCTATGAATTATGTAAACAGTCTTTTTATTTCATTTGTGTTGACTCCTGCTTCTTCACTGATACCTATTATGCTTATTTTTCTTTGTATCATCTTGTAGCTGTTGAATTGTTATTTCCTGGTTCCTCGGTATTTTTAAGAAATCTTTCCTCTCATGATCGCTAACTGCAATCCTGTCTTTAAGGTCTAAAAGTCTATCTTCTGTCTCTTTCAAGTGGTTTTGCAAGCTTTTGATTGACTTTTTAACTTTCTGGATATCTCTTTGAATCTGTTTCATACATTGTAATTTCTTTCCATATTGTTCATTCAAGGTTTCCATCATTTTTCTATGTTTCTCTTTCTTAATCTATGTCTTCTTTAGATACATGCAGCAATTCTTTCATTATGTTTGTGATTTTTTCTTTTACCTGAGACATTATTTCTGATCTGATTGCTTTTACAGTCTTATGAAGTTGTTTCTTTACCTCAATTGCTACCCTCTCAGAGATTTCACTTGTCTGACTTCCATTTTCTTCCATGACTATATCTTCCAGACTTGTTCTGTGTGGGCTGGAGGTCTGAGATTGCCTTTTGCTCCTTCATCTTGACATTCTCCTGGGTTGCACCCAACAAGCCAGTTGTGGGGTCCCAGGCACGTCCACATAGGCTGTGCCTCCATGGTGTAGGGGAATGGGATAGGCACCTGGGTTTCTCTGAACCCAGTTTCCCAGATAAGTAGCAGGGCATGGGGTGGCTTCTGCAGACCTATGTAGTTACACTGAGTCTTCCCCAATGGCCAGGATTGTGTATTGGTTGTGCTGCTTCTTTTTTTAGCCTGTGTGTCTATACTAGAACTCCCTCAATGCTGACAGGCACAAGGTAGTGTGCTTGTCTGATTCTTTCAGTTAGCGTTGGCTACCTAAACAAAGCAAGGGTCTCCAATGGTGGCCTGTGGGTGCACTGGATGTATCTGGCTGCGTCTTCCTGCCCATCCTGGCTGTCCACAGGAAGCAAGCCTTCTGATGGCTTTCACTTGCTTTTTAACTTCTGTTGCTGTCATTTCAGAAAGTTCCAGTGTCTGATTTCTAATTTCATCTGTCTCACTGAATTCTAGTCTGTACTGGGTGGGCTTGGGGTCTTGGGTTGCATATTGGTTTTGAATCTTGTCATTTTCTAGTTTCTCTTTTCAATTTTGTTTTCTATGTTGATACTTGCCGATTTCTTATGATATGTAGCTTTATCAGTAGTACTGAGGCTTCCCTAGGAGATGTCATTTCTTCATGAAAATCTTCCAGATGTAAGTGGTTTTTAAAATAGCTATCCCAAGAACCTACCTTCCCAATTTGCAAAGGATGCAAAATTACTATTTGACTCAGCACCCAATCTTTTGGTTCTGGGCTGTGGTGATGATTATGACCCCACACAATCACAGTTTATACAGGGGAGAAAAACTGATTATAACGTGTAAGACATAGTTAAAGTAGTAGAGTAGTTTGAAGTACAGTTCAATTACTGACAAACTATGATAATCTTTAACTTACTATCTCTGACCACAAGGGAAAACTCCAAAGGTATATAACAAAATCAGACATATACTATGTACTTGCATGCAGTCATTTTTCCTGTAGCGAAGTGATTTTATGATTCTGTGGGTGGTGGGGAGGTTAAGATGCCATATTGATAATTGAAATACATGGTAAGTTCTTAAATGTTTGTTGAACAAATGAATGCACAGCATGTTTGGCTTGGTTGGTCACAATTTTCTTTCTAAATTTCCTGGATATTCACATGTAGTATAAGGCTCTAGAATCCTCTTGATTTCCCAATGATTTTGTAGCATCCATACTCTTTGGAAAATACCTGGGGGAGGCACTAGAACTCAATGGTTAGTCACCTCTGAGGTCCTAGGGTGTGTGTTAGAATCTTGCTTCTCACTTTCAGTTTAGTAATTTTAGACAAGTTTTTACCCTATTGAGCCTAAATTTTGTCTTTTGCAAAAATAGGAATTGTATTGTTAATGCACACTTCATGGTCAAAACAAGATTAAATGAATTAATGAATGTTGAGTATCTACTACCATGTCTGACTTTTAATAAGTCTTCAATGATTATTAGCTTTTAGATCTGTTTAAATTAAGACTTAATGAAGACAACATTAGATTAGCTAAGAATGACTGAACCCACCTAATGGAGTGAGAACTCAATAGAGTTGCTGTAGAATTAGTTCAAATCAAATATTTACAATAATCTTGAGAGTAAGTGCAGAGGGATTACCAAGATAATCAGTCTGACAAGCCAAGAGAATAGTTTACTCTTGTTAGCTTGTTGCTTGCTTTCCCTGTTTTTAACACTTTTCTGCCAATTTTATTTGCTTCCTCCCACTGTTCTTGGACTTCCTGATCTGTACTGGGATAGTGCTTTGTTTCTCAACCTAACCTCTCAAGTCTCTGCTTTGGCAATTTGTCAAAGTTCAGATTTCTAATAAGGACGAATGTATTTCCAGGGTTGTAGCTTCTCTTGAATTCTATTTGCAAAATGTCTACTATGTTTTTTTTTTTTTAGGGAAGGTTTTGGTTTTTCTTTTTGCTCATTTCTATAGTTCTTAGA
>RJWM01032813.1:0-21146 GCA_004363535.1 Dasyprocta punctata | reverse complement strand
AAGCTGAGGCAGAAGGATGACCATGTGCTGGAGACAAGCTTGGGCTACATAGTGAGTTTAAAAACAGTCCGAATTACACAACAAGATCCTGTTTCAAAAAAAAAAAGTCTTACTCA
Source organism: Dasyprocta punctata (assembly GCA_004363535.1). Taxonomy (NCBI): domain Eukaryota; kingdom Metazoa; phylum Chordata; class Mammalia; order Rodentia; family Dasyproctidae; genus Dasyprocta; species Dasyprocta punctata. The sequence continues at coordinate 21,030 of RJWM01032813.1, read as the reverse complement.
CATAAATGTCCCTCTCTTGAGTGCATCAAAGTCAGCCTAAGACAGTCCCTCTAACAACACAGATCAAGGTATAATGTAACTTTGGATAGGGTCTGAAACTGTGAGAACAAAAGTCACAAAAAAGTGGAGAAACACGAAAATATTTTCTTAAATTACCAAGATTGCAAAGTAGAGCTCATCATGGGTAAAGTCAACGAGACTGAAATCCCCAGCTGCAAAAAGAGAACCAATGCGACTGCTTTAAAACAGAGGAGAGAATAAGCTCCCCCTGCACACCTGCACACCTCAGCGCTAACTAATAAGCAATTGCTGTCCTCTACTTAGAATGGAACAAAAGTGCAGAAAGTATTTCTGACTTACAGGTACAAACAAAATGTAGAAATCTGAAGGTAAAACTGGAGAACTGGGACAAACCAAATTGCAACCAAGTCTATGCCCTAAATGTAGTTTTTAATCAAACTAGAAAAAAATTCATTGGAAAAAGGACAGTTATTTTTTAAAACATGGTAGATTGAACAATTAGATACTGACATGCTATAAAAATGTTTTTAATCTTTGAAAGTTGCATGATGAAAATGATAAAACAAGCCTTAGACTTAGAGAAAAATGATACAAACAAGTACTGTTTGATAAAGAATTTCTATCTAGAGCATGAGAAGAGGTATGAAACTTAATTATAATGTGATGACCTATTAATAAAATACCTATTGAAATTATATACATAAGTGGCATTTAGGAAGTTACAAGTTAAAATTACAATGGTATTTAATACAACTATTAGGAAGACTAAAATAATAAAACCTGAAAATTCCAAGTGAATGTAGACCTCTCATAAAATACTAACAAAAATTGAAAAAGGCACTTCTTCTTTGGATAACACTGTTTCAGTTTAATATCAAAGTTAAATATTCCCTTATCATAGGACTAACAATCAACTTATTGGTATATAGTCAAAAGGAATCAACTTACAATAATACAAAAATATACACACAATATGTGTAGCAGTTCTATTCATAACTGACAAATTTGAAATAATAAAAACGCCTTTAAACTGGTGAATGAATAATCAAACTCTAGTAGGTCTGTGCAACAGAATAGTATTCAACAATTAGAATAATTTGTGCAAGTAACAATATTGGTGGTTCTTTAATGCTTCCTGTAAAATGAAACAGTGAATGTCAAAGAGCTACATTAAGAAAGATGCCAATATACACTGTTCTGTAATGGCGAATAGATCAGCAGCTGCTAAGGGTTGATTATTGTACTAGTCAACTTTCCCATCACTGGACCCTCTCTCTGAAACCCATAATTTAAAGAAGAGGTTTTATTTGGCTCATGTTTTAAGGAGGTTCAGTTCATGGCTATGTGACTTCAAGACAGAAATATCATGGCAGAAGTTCATGATGGGGCGAAGCTGCTCAGTTCATGGCAGCTGGGAAGCAGTAGAACTATTAAAAAAGCAGACAGCAATGAGCAGCCCACAGATCCTAAAGGCATGGCATGGTGATTCACAGAAACACATCCCAAAGTGTTCTCTACTAGTGTCCTGGGTGGATCCTCAAAGCAATCAATTTGACACTCCACCCTAACTGCCAAAAGAGGAAAAGTTTATTACAAAGAGACAAAAACAAGTATTTTGCAGTTATGGAAATGTCTATATAGTAATGCCTTCAAATATGTTTGTTTGTTTTAAGTCATAGAATTTCAGAAATTAAGCTGGGTGTGGTGGCACATGCCTGTAATCCTAGCACTTGGGTGACTGAGTCGGGAGGATCACTATGAGTTTGAGATCAGCCTGCACTACATAAGAGAGTTCAAGGCCAACGTGAATAATATAGCAAGACTCTACAACAACAACAAAAAAAGTTACGGATATTAAAAGGCAACTTTCCTGAATTTATTTATACCTTAACAATCTGACCTAATACAAAAATGTTAAAATTCACCTTGATTGAGTCTTTTAAAGGATTAATGAAGGACAAGTTCTGACATTTCCATTAATATTAACTGCAAAGTATGATTCTAAAATATATACAAATTTTATAATTTTAATTCAATCAAGTTGGAGTGAAGATTACTTACCTACAGTTGATGTGAAAATACAATTTTAGACTATACAATTAAATTCTACAGAGATCATGCTTTTTTAATGCAGCTTATGATGATTAGAATGCTGAATTTAATACAAATGAACATTTCACAGTCCACTATTACATCAAAGAAAAAGACAAATGACAATTTTCTGAAATAAATTCTGAGAAATACTATTTTAAAATGAAGATATAAAGGGTAAATCATAATTTTATGCCACCTTAGTTTCATTCTTACACAGCACAATATTGATCACAGCCTAAGCAATGACCAAGGAGTACAGTTCTCTTCCCACATAAAGCTATTTCACTGCTTTTCATTTAAAAATCATCTGCCAAAAGTACCTTAATCTAACAAATACTAAACATAAATGCTGCAAATATGTGAACAAACATACCTACCCCAAATATTTAATCATTGCAACTTATTTGCTTTTTCATTCAAATTATGAATTGGGTAATGTAGGATAATTGTAAGTTTAAAGTCAGCCTGAAAAAATTTAACAAAATCCTGTATCTAAATAAAAAAATATATTGACTGGAGATATACTTCAGTACTAAGTTCCTGGATTCGAACCCTAGTTCCATCAAAAATTTATATTTTAGCTGAATATATAAGAATTGTGTTTTTTATTTATAATTACTTTTAGAAGTCAATTTTTTGTGTAAGAGAACTGAAAATCAAGGAGTTCAGACATATCAATTTTTACTTGTCTCAACTTACTGTCACAATAACAAAGGTTATGATTTATTTTCTCTAATTACTTCATACATTCATTTTTAAGTGAAGTTAACATAGATAATATGAGAAATTGTAAATACTTTTTGATGACTTTTAATTTAGCAATTGCAGTGAGTCATTTTCCCAAAATCTGACTAATAAAATTTTTATATTTTAACTTATGAAACAATAATAGCTTTAAGAAACAAAATTTCACAACCAAAAAAAATAATACACTGTGTATTGTTTTCTTCAAAGGAGTCACTCAGAGTGCAAGACATCAACAAAATGATTCTCTCTCACAATAATGAGACAGATAACGGTATGAACTTCCTTTTTAAAGAACTAAGGAAAACTAGCACTATGAGTATAATAATTTAGTATATATTAAAATATTTATGAAACAATAGAATCGGTAATTTGGAAAACCATCTGAACCTTTCTCCACTTCCAATTTACCTATCTTTTATTTTGCTCATTTGCATATGTATACTTTGAATTTTTCTTCTAAGAGAAACTGCAATATTTAATTTAGTGTGTCTGACTAATTCATTTAACATCATGTTCTCAGGATGCATTCATTTCTCTATGAATTCCTCAAGCTTATATTTATTTGGCAGACTAGTACTTCATTGTATATAAATACATTATCTGTTGATGGATATGTGCAGTTTCCAAGATGTATTATAAATTAAATATTTTACTTACTAAATTTACATAAAAATATAATCTTTCTTCAATAAAAGATAACAGGTTTATTTTGGTTGTGCATATATATATATATATATATATATATATATATATATATATGAGGCAAGAAATGTAGTTTTCTTGTAATTTTCTACAAAACTAATAATAATATAGCATCTCCTAAATCATACCTTCCAAAAGTTGTCAGAAAACTACTACGGTTTTTATGTCATCATTTTGCTATTGTGTATTGCAACTAAATGTGGTTTCCTATGTCTTCCTTTTTTTCAAAGACGTAATTTGGATTAGGTTATTTTGTCAATAGTCTGTATTTTTGTTCTATGGTTATCATATCAGATACACATTATATTTTTTACAATGTAGAAATTTTGCTGCATATTTGGATTTTAATTATTGGTTTTAAAAATATTAGATTTTAGGGTTTTCTCTTTACTTTCTGCTCTAAAATCTTTTCAATGAATTTCAAAAGATAAGTTTTGTAATCTACTAACAGCGTTTTTAAACAGCTTAAAATGTTTCAATTTGGAGCATGGAATCAAAGAAGCTTAACTTAATAAAGAGAAGTTTTTTGTATTTGCTTGTTGAAAGGTGAAGAAACTAGGAATTTCTGTAAAGTGGTTCTGTATATCTAGATGCATATTCCATTATACATGTGAATTAAACTGTTTATTGGCAAATACGTTTGAGTAAAGAAGAAACTAGATTGCAGAGAGCACTGGAAAAATCATCAAGGACTAAAATTGAAGCTCAAAACTACCATTTTTTCTTTCTGCCAGCTTTCATCTGAAAATTTGATCCTTAATTCACCACTCTTGGTAATCTAAATGCAAAGTGGTGTGTTCAGTGAACCTTTTACTAACGCGGACCATTTCTTGGTATAGACTTATCTGGGTTTCCATTTTACAGGGTAGGTAAAGCTTCACCAGCAATCATTTAGAATATGATATGCTATCAAACACTTACAGAGTAGTGTGAAATTGAGTGTAAATTTACCTTTGCTGAGAGTGTTTGCATTTTATGTTTTATAGGTTTTGGAGGAACAAAATTATTGGTGCTTAATTAAAAATGTTGGACATGACTGCACGTGGCAGGAAGAATTCAGACAGATAAAGAGCATCTTAGAAATTACACTGATGCTTTGTAAGATGTCTGTATACTGCCTATACCAGTTGTATTTATTTTCATTAGAACATTTGTTGAATTTAGGTTAAAACATTTTCTACAACTGCTAAAAATAACATCAATCAGAATTCTATATGAGTCATTTATCACCCTTCCCCCATCAATACTCAACAAGAACCCTTCTCAGTTTTGTGCAACATCTTTCAGTAGAAAGGACATTTACAGAAAAATATGTGTATGCCATAAATTTCACCATACACCAAGAAACAATCTGCCTTCATAATTTAGTGTGCAGGCTAAGTTAAAAACAGAACTTCCAGTGAATTATTGCTCCCTGTAGATATAATGTGGCTTGTTTCTCTGCCCATAAAACAGTATGAAAAGTGGCACTGTGATGGATTCACTAGTTATACCATATGCCAGAATGTTTTCCAGGAAATATCTCCCCTTAAATATCTAACAAAGCAGGTAGCTCATCATGAGCTGACATAAAGCTGATGCATATACAAGTCTGAAACATTTCTTGCATATTTGAAAAGGCCCTAGAGATTCATAAGTTGTTAACATTATTTCCGTGAGTAAATGGATCAGAAGATTGGATGATGGCACTTTAATGTCCAAATAGCTGATTCTTAGTCATATAATCACGTCTTCTAAAGGCTATAAACTTTCAACTTTGTAAAGTCTGAATGCTAATACGTCATCTGTGACAATTCTAAAGTGTGCCAGTTGCTTAACATTTGGGAGAAGATGAAACAACTCTGAAACAACAGTAACAATTTCTAAACTAATACAATTTGGGAACAAAATCTTGTTTCTAACAATGTTCACAGTAATAAGAATAAAAAACAGAAAAAAAAATGAAACAAGAACCTGTCACTGGTGTGGGTAATTCATCCTTTATAATGGCTCAATATGAAACACATTTTCAACGTATAATGCAACATCATTAAGGGGTTGCTTTAGAAAGTGGAGATGAACATAGTAGTAAGCTATAGTATTATGTGTCCTAAATCATCAGATGAATTCTAAATTTTCATAGAAAAGCTCAACTAAAATTAAACTAAAAATTTCCATGTCTCTCTTATCCACCGCTCTTATCTCCATAATAAATCATGTGCACATATGTAGGGAAGGCAACAGACTTCATGTCGGTTAATAATTGAATAAAATGGTTCCTACCATTAAAATTGATTCGAACAGAGCTGTAATACAATTATGTCAAACCTTTCTTTAAACTGATATAATCTGCATTTCTCTCTTTTCTAGTCGTTTCCCATATTCTGTACTGCTACTCCTTTTGCCTTACTTTTTCCCTTTTGATATTTGCTCTAAGTAATTGTTTAAAATACAAGAAAATGTCAAACTACTTCTTTTAAAAAGTTTCATATATTAAAGGAAAATTACCTTATAGTTTGAAGAAAAAACACTAAATAGAAATAAATTAATTTTTCATTTAAAAAATAAATGTAGTCATGGCATAATTCTAGGTAATAGGTGATAATTAGTCCCAAGTGTAATCTTTGTAGAAGAAAATAATAGGGGACAACTTCCTTGTGAATTCAATTTCTGTATGGAAATTATATAAAATAAGACAAAAATGTTAATTATCTTAACTGTTTTAGATTTATTTACAATGTTTTAGAATGGAGATGATATATACATGTATTATAGATAAGTGTTAATTGCTTTCTCTGCATATAAATACAATATGCACCATAGTCTTTTAAATAAATCATATAGATGATAGCTTATTAAATACCTACCTTAACCATCAAATTTCATCTATATGATGCACAACTATTAGTCCTTTGTGATTAGAATTTGAGGCACAAATACATTACTCACAGTTATTTGAATATTGATTGCTTTACCTTGAGAAATTATGCTTCTGAGGTTTTCGTGTGCACATGAAAATGATATTAGCAATGTGTATTTCCTGAAAAGTTCCAATTGTTCAGGAGACAAGGATAAAAAATATCAGGGTACATTTTAAAGTGTAATGTAAATTTAAAAAGGTATTTCATACAGGGAGTTAGTGTTCTATGCCTGGAAATCTTGGACAGTACTAATTTAGGTTTATGGGGATCTTGATTGCTGTCTATGAATTAACCATATATTTCAACAAATAAAAGAATATTCAGTGCAATTTAAAGATCATAGTATCACAAAGTTTGGATCACTCAGTCACTGAGAGGTAATGAATATGACATAAGTAAAAGCATAAAAAAATGTAAAATGTCTGTATCCTCTTTTATATCATGACAAATTTTACATGCTTGTTACTTTGTACTACTATTATTGGACACTGAAGAAGTTTTTTTGTTTGCCACCAACACCAGAAACCAAAATAAGAAAGGAAAATACATAATATGATGTAACTGTCAGTCACATTATGTATAAAATGCTTCAATTTTAGAAAAACAGTGATGATCTCTTATACATGAACTTATTTAATACACGAGTTTGCATTATCTGTTCATTCTAAGAGTAGAAAAATGGTCTTAATTCTTTGCAGTTTTGCAAATTTTGATGAAATCTTCCTTCTGCAAGAAATATTAGACTATTAATTAACATTCTTTTGAGTACAAGAGGAATTGGTTTAGTTGAAAATGACTGGTGATCGATCTTTGTCCTTTCTAGTATTGAATGTTAAACTGACTGCTTCCAAATAGTAAACAGTCCATTTAAAGCTTGTCAAGAAGTAACCTTGTGCTTATTTCAAGGAAAGGCTTTCCTTTTATAGTTAAATCATTAACAGACAATCAGAAGTGTTCCTTCATAGTATAGAATTATCTTCCTATATTAATTTTCCTACCAATAGCACATTACTTGGATCAAACATATCCTGAGGTTTTTAAGTTTAAGGTACAATAATCCTAATATTACAAATAAGTTTGCAATTTGAAAGAATTCTGTGTTAGCTTAATTGTGGTACGATCATAATTTTTGCTCATGAATTGTGAAATGTCTTCATTTCAAAATGCTCTTATTGGAATTTCATGGAATAGGAAATCAGTTTTTATTTACTCTAATATGAATAAGAACCTATAGTAAGCATGATGACTTACCCTTGCTGAAGCATAAAATAGGTAAGCAGGTCTGGTAATGTCAGCTACCCTATATAGATAAATATTTTAAAATTAAGATTGTCTGTTTAGATTAATATTCCCTTAAATTGAGTTCAATTGAACTCATTTTAATTCCAGACCTTTATGGCATTATGTTTTAGTTACAAAATGATTATTAGAGTATCATGATTTCTAAGATTTTGTGGAAGCCATCTATTTCTCTTCATAATATTTGTATTAGTATTTTGGTGTATCAAGGCTGATCTTAATGAGAACATTTAGTATTATTAATAACTGCAAACAATATAGCCATTACTCTAGTAAATTATTTTAGCATAAGATTATAGTCAATTATTGTAATAACTGAAATAAATTATGAAGTAAATTTATAAGCTAAAACCACCAGTATAAGCAAGATAAATAAGATTTATATTGTGCCTATTTGGTTAGTGAATAAATACAGTAGATCATCACAATTTATGTGCCTATAACTAATTAAAAACAATGTTTATGATGACTATTTGTGATATTCTTTTGCACACACTTGAGAACTTCAAAGAATTGATTTGGAATGCTGTAAAACAAACATTTCATTTACTTCTTCCTTTTGCTTCTCTCACTGTTTGTTATTTATATTACTAATCTAGAAAGGAAAATATTTGACTAGTTTCCTAAATTTATTTCTAGAACATACTGCCTTTTACAAAAATTCTAGTGTTGCTTTTGGAATTTTTAAAATCCTGAAGGTTGATAAATTTTATTTTGAAAATTAAACTATAAAATATAACATGCAAGAATTTTGTGCATGAATAAATTTAATTTGTAATAAACAACATTTAAAACTATGTTATCAGAAACCCGTGCTTTTGCCTTACACTTGATTGTTGCATGTTCCATAGTTCAAACACTTGCTAATAAAACAAGTTCTAGATTAGTAACCCTATCTCTACCATAACCAACACTGGCAACCTTGAACAATTCACCTCTCTTCTGTTATACATTTATTTTTATAGGCAGGTTGGAATAAATATATGCTCACAATTTTCCATGAAAAATATATTTTTAATCTCTAGTATTTTTATATGTTAGTAGGAACATATGTTGAAAGAGATAACAATCTTTTAAAATGTATAGAAAGGAACAAATTCACCATCCTCCCTAGAAACTTAAAACTAAAGAAAATATGAGTTGTATATCTGATTTTACCTTTAGCTGTTGAAGTTATTTTTGTAATACTTTTGGCATTGTTGGTATGAAACAGGAGTGAAATTTTCATGTGAGAAGGAAACAAGTTGAGAGGGCAGGGCAGTATATTGTTAACTCTATGTTCGTGTCTCCTACAGTTCATATATTGAAATCCTAAACCTCCAATGTGTTGCAACTACTGTAGGAAGTAGAATGTTGGGAGAAGAATCCATCATTAGTGAAAAAGAGAACACAAACTTCAGATTATAGTATGCAGAGCCCTTAGTAACAATGCACATCTTTCATTTCAAATTTCCCCCTATGAGGATGGTACATTTTCATTATGCTCACTTCTAGGTCTTGTTGATTTACTACTTTTGTGATCCATGTTTATTTGCTTCTCCATCTGAATTTGCCACATGTGTTCGTTCACAATTGCACTGATGAGGGAATACAAAGAAATATATCACTTCGGTTTCATGGATTTTTCCTGTTTCCAGCTGATCAAAGTCAATTTTCTCCACCAATATGCTAATCACTCTTCTTGCCTCTTCAGGCATAAGAAACTCTATTAGGTCATGAGAGCATCTCTAACTGGAATTTCCAAGATAATGTTGATTTTTTTCTTCTGGTATGAATGTACGATCTTTACCTACCACGTACTTGAACCCTGTGGTGTCCAGAGTTGGGCAGATGGGACACGCTTTAAAAAATCTTCATTGGATGAAAGTGATGTTACTATTTTTTTTGTTCTTGGGTACACAGACTCATAATCCTCACAATACAGAGCCCCGTAAACTGTCTGAATCAATACATATAATACACGTTAAAAGATGACCTCACCCTTTCTTGGTGTTTCATTTGAGCTAGTGCTTCAGCTTCACATTTAGAAAACTATTACAATGTCAGTGAGGTTGGCTGTTCATGGATGGTATAGCATGTAACCCGATCATTACATCTTGGGGCCATAGTTTACTCTCACATTTTTTTTGTTTTCAAATAGTTCACTAGTTATGTAACTTGCGATATTAAATATCCAACCACTGCTTGTGGTTTAGGCATTCAGTCAAGTCCCCTGAGAGTAGTGATGACTTAGCAAGAAAAAATGAAACAATAATGAAGTGAAAAATGTAGGTGGATGAAAGACAAAGCCATCAATTGCTTACAATCATGTATTTCTCTTGAGGAATACTGCAAACTAGTAGATCAGTGGTGATCATGAATGAGGCTGAACTGCGCATTTAGAAGCAGCAGCATCTGAGCCATCAGTTTACTTGGGAATTTGTTTGTGTCACAAGAGCATATTCTTATGCTCACCATGCCAGTTCTGAGGAAACTAATGTTGAAATTTGATTGCCCTCCTGCCGCTGTCCAGTCGGGCTAGGTCCACAGAGTCCCCGAAGGTGGGCTGAGCATCAGCATGTGGAGAATAGACACACAAACAGCTCAGAAACTGCTTGAATCTGCTTTGTTTATTGCTTCTACTACTACTAATGCTAATACTACTACCTTGTAAGCCCTAACAGAATAATTTGTACTTCCTTTTTGGCAAGGGTTGAAAGTTTAGATAACAAGAATGAGATCAACAGGTGTTTCTATGGTTATATGGTTTCTATGGTTACATGTTTTGTCAGCATACGTGATTTGTAAGCATAGGCAGAAAGTTTATACTTAGTTAAAGACCTTGAAGCATGTTTTGGCTACTAATAGATTACTAATTGGTTTTCAATTAGTTGAATCAAGTTTCTCTATTTACCTATGGGAAAAAATCTTAACAATTGTTTTAAAATATCAATCTTGATTTAGGGAGGTCTAATGTACTATAGGGGGTCGAATTGTTCTAAATGCTTCATTGTGGTAGTCTAGCTAAAAGCCTGCAAGACACAAGACCATATTCAGCCATGATTTAACCCCTTCTTTCCCCTTGTGATGTTCTCACAGCTGCAAGGATGTGTTATTTACCTTGTCTCTCCTAAAAGACAAAACATAGTAGCATGTCGGCCTCTCTGCATGGAGGTTCCCAGGCAGTACCAGCCAGCTGATTATTATTATTATCATTAAAGGCTCTCAAATTTCTACTCTGGCCTTGGCCTTGTCGGTCTGAGTCGGTATCAGACCACTACACCATTAATTGTAGAAAAACATTTTATTAACTATCCTTTTGTTCTTAGGAAGTCTGTACTTTGTTTCCTAATTTTGTGCATGGGAAAGAAAGATGAGAAATTTTCTGAACTGGATCAGAGCACAAGTTAACACAATAGTTCCCAAGAACCATTAACCCATTCCCACAAAGCCAATTTTTATGCTGCGGCCTTTTCTTAGAAAATGTCCTCCTTCCATGTTTGGACTTTGTCAGCAGAACATGGGTCTCTCTTTCTTTCCATGTTTGGACTTTGTCAGCAGAACATGGGTCTATCTTTCTTTCTGTGTTTGAACTTTGTCAACAGAACATGGGTCTATTTTCTTCCATGCTTGGACTTTGTCAGCAGAACATGGTTACAAAGGACGCGGCACCCTCCTTTGGCCTAGTCATTTTGTCTCTTTTCTGTTTCATCTGGTTATAAATGATGCTCTGAATATTAGGTACATCTGTGAAGAACTCATTTCCCCAAAAAAGAGGTCATATTGACAAGTACCCAGCACCAGAATTAGACTTACTCATCACCAACAAATAAAGATTTCAGTTTCTCCATACCTAGTCATGACATATGTATCAGATATATGATTTACAAAATCTTCTTCATGCATGTATTTTCTTTTTACTTTTTTATGGTACCTAATAACAAGTTTTAACTCTTGTTAAACCTAATTTACCCATTCTTGATTTCAGTACTTTGGAATTTGATGATATATCTAAGAAATGACTCCCCAATCTACAAGTTATACAGATAAAATTTCTAGGCTTCAAATTAGTATTTTTATAGTTTTGTGTTTTATATTTGGGTTTTAAAAATTTGAGTATATTTTACTTTCTAAGAAATAGAGGTCCAGAAGCTGAGGAGATGGTTCAGTGTCACAGTGACTGCCTGGTAAGTATGAGGCCCTGAGTCATTCCCAGTACAAAAACAAAAGAAGAAGAAGAGGAAGAGGAGGAGGAGAAGGAGAAGAAGGAGGAGGAGAGGGGGAAGAAGAAAAAGAAGAAGAAGAAGAAGAAGAAGAAGAAGAAGAAGAAGAAGAAGAAGAAGAAGGAGGAGCAGGAGGAGGAGGAGGAGGAGGAGGAGGAGGAGGAGGAGAAGGGAGGAGGGGGAGGAGGAGGAGGAGAGGAAGAGGAAGAGGAAGAGGAAAAAGAAGAGGAAGAGGTAGAGAAAGAGAGAAAGAGAGAAAGAAAGAAAGACAAGTAAAACGAGTAAAACAAAAAAGAAAAGAAAAAATGTAGAGATCCAAATTCACTTTTTTTCATTTGGATAAATTTTGTAACAGCAACATTTTTGGAAAAGTTCTTCTTCCATTGAAACATTTATACCCTGTTGAAAACCAGTTCTCAATATTTATGGCTTCATTTTTGGGATTTCAATTCTATTCTATTCTGCATAACTCTACTTCATACAAGTATTGACCTACCTTGACTACTATAGCCTCTTAAATTTGAAAATGTCAGTTCTCTAGTGTCATTCTGTTTTTAAAGGATATTTTGGGATTTAAGGATCTACACAAATGAACCTTTGTTTTTATCGCCACCACAGGAAGGAAGGAAGGAAGAAAGGAAGGAAAGAAGGAAGGAAGGAAGGAAGGAAGGAAGAAAGATGGGAAGGAAGGAAGGAAGGAATAAAAGAAGGAAGGATGAAAAGAAAGAAAAGAAAGAGTGAAACATCCTTGAGCGACTATGAGTTTGTTGAACTTTCATACTAGCTTTACTCTCAGCATGTCAATTTACGCAAAAAAAATAGGATTTTGAAAGAAATTATCATGAATCTGTGAATCAATTCAGGGAGTGTTCTTGCCTCAATACTATTACTTCCATAAACATATGAGCCACAAAGGAAGGCAGGAAATATTAAAAATTAAATACATACATCTTTAATTTCTTAATGTTTAATTTAATTTAATTTAGTAGAATTTAAGAATTTCACTTATTTTATTCAAATTATTCAAAATATTTTCTTATGTTAATGGTGTGACACCAACAGGAATGATTTACTTAATTATTGGATATGTATTGTAGGTATGTTCATAGAATCAAAAATTACATTTGTATATTAATCTAGTACAAAAAAATATTTTCAATTTTTAAATCACTTATTGTACTACCTACAACATCCAGAGCAATTGTTGAATAAAAGTGGTAAGAAAAAGCATCCTTGTGTTGAGTCTGATCCGAGGAAGAAAGTATTCACTTTTTTCTTACCATTAATTATCATATTTGCTGTGGATTATCTGTGGAGGCCAGTATCTGGTTAGGAAATTTTTCTACTCCTAGGTTGTTGAGGGTTTTTTCAGGGAGATTTTGGAAATTTACTTTTCTGCACCTGTTGTAATGATCATGTGGTTTTTGAACCTTCGTTTATAAATGTCAAAAATTCTACATAAAGATGCATTGCATTAATTGATTTATGGATGCATACCAATGTTACATTTTCAGGTAAAAACTATTTCTAAGGTTTTGGACCTCTAGGGAAGGGGACCATGAAGTGGAAGAGTAGATAAAAGAAGAATTAAAATATGCTAGTACGTGTACCAACTCCTCATGAGGAATGTAATCATTTTGTACTGCAAATATGCACTAACAAAAAATCAAAATTGAAAAAGAAACAGTGTAGAAGTTTCATTGACAATGGCAGGCTCCTGCTCCTGGAATCCTGCACTGTGAGTTGTTCTATGAACTTTGCCACAATTCATAAAGCAAATTTTCTGCCTCCCTGGGTCCATCACTCATAATAGGTCTTTCAGATTCTATGATTCCACTGCAAAGGTAAAGTGTTACAGAGTTTGATTTTCTGGGATTTTTTACGCAATCACAGTGAGTAGACTTTATTGAGCTGATAAGAGGAAACAAAATTTCTGAGTTTCAGAATATGTGTGCTTCATAACCAAAAAAATTATCAGGGTATGTGGGTGTGTGTGTGTGTATTCATGTATGTGGCTGTGTGTGGGTGTTAGGTGCAAGATGCAGCAATTTATCTTTTACTTTGAAGAAGATGTGCCAACAGTCAGTAACTACTAGAACTCTAAAAATTCATTATACTGGTCAGTTTTTAATTCTATGTAAGATTTTTCTTTGACCCTCAAGAATGTATATTAAGAAAATACCTACTTTTTTTGTTCATTATATTCAATAATCAACTCATCACAGTGTGTAGAAGTAATCAATCACTGCAAAATTCCACATAATATCCAGAGGCCCAAATATCTGGATTAAATGACAATACAAGATGGGACCTTTAATATAGCCCTAAGGCCAAAATTTAAATGAATATTGTGACCGTTCTAGAAGAACAAAGACTATTTCTTATTATTATTTTAGCTGGAACAAAAAATACATTTTTCAAATTAATATATCAATCATGAAATAATGACCTTATTAATCTTTTGTAGCAAATAGATCACAACTAGAACAGAAGCCGTGATCAGGATACTAATTGTTTAAGCTTATGGTAGGCTACAATAATTCTCCAGAATGATCTGCTTTCTGTAAATAGCGTTAGATTGTCTCTTCTCAAACATGCTTACAGTGAATTTTTTGATTTATTTGTTGACAGTCATGGGTGATATTTGCAGGGGTTTACATTTGTTAATCCTGCCTGTGACAGTTTTTACAATACAGACCAGTATGTAAATTGTACCAAGAATCAAATATGTTAGTTCAAGTTATGTACTTATCCTCAAGGTAAGTGACTAATATATAATATACAGGAATTGTTGGCACATTATGGGGCAGACTTTCTGCAGGTTTTCATTTTAGTCTTGGACCGTTTAGTCCTCTGTTAATGTACAAAGAGATGAAAATGAATTGCATATCAAAGAAAACTTAGAAATGTTTGAGTCTCAGAATTATCCCTGTTATTCAGTGGACAGAATCTCAAAGAATACTTGCAAATTGTTTTGCAGAAAATCTCTGGGAAACATCTTAGTTCCTATTTCCTGCACTAGAGTGTGGCAAATATTTTTCTAGGGTTGTAGCCTTGTGTTCGGAAATGGATTCTAAATCTGAAATGTTGGTTTATATTTGAGAATTTAGAAAGTATTTTTGATGAAAATTTTGATATGGGTCTCTGACAGTTTTACACATCTTACAAAGAAAAGCACAGATTAAACTTTGTATTGGTTTATCTTTTCAAGGACATTTCTACAGCAGTCTTTTGAAAGGAAGAGTGTTTATCTTTCTATATCAAGCAACAAATTTACTCACTGAGTTTATCTCTTGTAATGTATTATATGTGCAAGAATAATTAGATTTCTTCCTGTCATGCCATACAAGTTAGGACATGCTGTGAACAGTAAACTATTTCTCAATTTTGAACTAGAAATATTCTACTTTTAATAGCTTATGACTGACTAATCAAGTTCACTTTCAGGCAGGACAGAACATCATACTTCTGAGAGTTCAAAAGGAGTATTGTAACATTACTGAGGCAAACACCTCCTTTTTCTTTTTTATTCTCACTTATTTAAAAACATTTGGCACACCTGTCTTGCTTACTTATCTGTCACATATCATATACGTGTTTGGGTTTTTGAAAAAAAGATATGGTAGAGATTTGGGCTTGTTTCACCAACTTCATCACTTAAAAGTAGATAACTTTAAATTTCTCTTTATCCAAATTTTGCATGTATGAATATGATATGTGCAAAATATTGAGACTAAAATATGGTTCTTATGGAGTTGCTATATTATATTTTTGATTACCTTTTTGCTAATATTAAATTTGAAAGCATTATATTATCTTAGAAAGTTAGTTTATGTACATTAACCAGCTTCAAACTTATGTTATAAATGAATAATTAAAACATTTTGTATCACATGTAAATTACACAACATATTATGGTTGGTTAATAATTGTTGATTTTCTTGCCTTAAATATCGTGTGTACACATCAAAAATTTTCAAAACAATGTAAAGATTTATCTGCATGGAAAAATTAGAATGATTTTGGTGAATTCTCTGTGACTAAATGAACAGTAACAATTTATATTCTTGTTTTGAATAAGTATCATTGAAAAACTAGTTAATGAGAATTTTCAATTCCAAATGACCAATGATTTTATGAGCAATATATAATACAGAATATATAACAGAGCTCTAATTTTCAGATTAAACAATAGTAAATATAATCAACTACCTTGTCGATTTAAATTTATGAATACAAATGTGACTAGATATATTGGTGATGATAACAAATTTATGTTAATTTTATTTCCATCATCATTCAAAGACAAATTGCATTATTCATATCTTGATATATCAGGGATTCTTTAAGAACAATTCACTGAATTAAAAAATGAAGTAAAAAGGAAAGGAGATACACATATTAACTAGTAAGACATTCAGTGCACTCTTGCATCGAAGTTGTTTTTTTCCCCTACGCTATTGATTTTGGCCCAGAGATAAACCCAGTCACCGTGAGTGATAAACTATCACCAAATCCCATTGACTTTTTTCTCTTTTTGCTGTAGTTTTTGTCAGGTCAATGAATTATCCTTGGCTTATACTTTGTTCTCTAAGGCATAAATCAAGATTTAAAAAATATTGGATCTTCACTGGTTGTAGGGATAAAACCAAATATAGCCTGAAAAAATACATAAATTTTGCTTGCTTGAAATGTCTTGGTTGGATTTTTAGAATGTAAATTTAATTCTTCTTTATTAATGAGAATTATCTTATTTCTATAAAATTTGAATGTGTAAGTAAACAAAAAGAAAAGGTTTGCTTTTGTATTCTTTATGCACTATCACTGTATGCTCACATACATTATTTCTCTAATTTCATTTAATGCAGACTAAAACATATTGTCAAAGTAGTATTAATAACAATAAACCAGTTAGATTTTACCAGATGAATATTAAATACCTTACATGTGCCCTACCTATCCATCTGTCCTTCTGTCTTCCTGCCTACTGCCTATCTACCCATCTCTTCATTTAGAATATTTGCCTCTAACTCTAGGAAATATACACTTTTATTATTCACATTTAATTAAAGAGAAAACGGTAATAACGAGGTTATGAAACTTATTAAAGTCAACAGAGTTTGTTTGTGCTATGGTATAAATTTGAATCCAGCCCTGTGTTGCTTGTGTAGTTAAGTTTTAATTTGCCATATTGCACAAACTGTTTTTTTAGTAGAATAGAAGAACTGTGTATAAAGCGTATTAAATGTTCTATTTATAATTTTAAATTACTGATAATTAGATGAAACACTATCAGACCAATACTATTAAAAGACACACAAAAATAAAAGAAGGCATTTAAAAGAAAATTAGATATTTAATCAAAATAAGTAGTATATAATTTTTGAGGTATTTCATTTGATAGCTCTAGAAAATGGGCATTACAAAAATTAGAGAGTCATTAAAGATCCATTCTAGAATTAAACATTATACAGTGTGAAAGTCTAATCTTTTCTGTCACCCAAAGCTGTTCTACAAACAACAATAACACATTCACATTTACTTGCTGTCAAAATAGTGGTACATTTTCTCTATATAAGAATATATTTAACATTACATAAATTTTAGTGAACAATGGTAACCCATTAAGAGAAAGAAAGAGTGATAGAAAGCTAACTTTGGTAGTTTCAAATATATTGAGTTCAGTATTTTATTTTCTTGCAAAATTCTTCCTTCATTATTTTTATTAATAGGATCAACATTTCCCAGATGTCAGCAAGATGGCTAACTTGAGCTATCTGGCATGTTTCTCTTCACAAAAAAAGGACCAAAACAAAGAACAATTAATGGTTTTCCTGTGGTGTGTGTGAAGAAGCTACAGGAGTACTGAGGCAACATGGCAGACACTCTGGAGCACGGAGATTCAGATTAGGCTTATAATGAAGGAACAAGACCCATAACATCGAACATTTCATCTCCACAAACATGGTCTACCCCAAACAAAGACGATGTCACGTTCTGGGTAATGGGCAAGAAGGAGGTTTCCCATAGTCCCCAACAATACTAAATTGATTGCTTCTAGAGAAGGATTTATCTTTCACAGACCTTGAGCCCACTATGCAGGGCAATCCATAATGCTGCATTAGATAGGAAAAAGTATCTGGCCCGTGTTATGCTTTTCTCCCTCAAGTTACTGCTGCACCCTGCCATCTTTGGATCTTAATCACCTACAGTCCCGGAAATCAGCTGGATATCCTTTTGCATCCTGTAGCAGTCATGGAAAGCAGTCAGGGGTCTTACCAGGGTCCTCAAAGCAACTGGCTAGTCCATTTTGAACATCCCAGACTGCCATGTCCCCTGGAAAGCATCTACACAACCATGAAGCAATGGGGAACACACACTTAGGCCCACTGTTACCAATCAGTGTGGCCCTTGGACACTAATGAGCCACCCAATCCAATGCTAGAAGTACCTTGTTATGTCTTTCCAGTCCCAACAGAGGGGTCTTGCAGATGCTGAAAGGCAAAATGGCACTATTCTTGAGGGTATTAAGACACCCAACAGGGGACTGAGGGAGGGGCCCAAACTCCTCACAATCCATTAAGATGGACTGCTACTCCACCAAAAGCCACATGCTCTGTAAATAGATCTTCTAGTAATCTCACCTTGCCTCAGTAAGCTGCATCTCAGCCAAACTAGTGAGACATCTGCAGACATCACCATCAGTGGCTACAGCTGTAAATGTTCCATAATCATCTGCACCGCTCTTCATACTTATAATCAATGCCAACACACACTCAATGAATATTCTAAGGAAAGTCATTAAGAAAAAGACTTTATGTTTTAATTCTACTCTACAAAAACAAATGGATGCAATTGATTTGCCAAGTGAGCAATGTCAATATGGGGACACAAGAAACATAAAAATCAAGGTAACATGTTATCTCAAATGTAACAGAATACCAATGTAGAACAGAGCCTTAAGAGTAAGAAATTGATGAACTTTCTTTAGAAAATTTTAAAACTTATTTTAATGAAACTAAAGACCTGAATAAGAAATTCAGCAGAGATCAATATAAAAAAAGTATTGAAACCAAAGTATTCTAGAAAATATAAAATCACACTGAAGAGTCTCAATGACAGACTATGCTGAACAGAAGAAAAAAATTATGGAGCTTGAACACAGGTCTTCCAAAACAACACAGTAAACAAAATTATATGTATAAGAGAATGAAGTACACTTAGACCTGTGAGGCAGTATTGAGGGATAACATCTTTGCAACAAACTTCTACCAAAAGAAGAAGAAGAAGAAAAAAAGAAGAAGAAGAAGAAGAAGGAGAACGAGAAAGAGAAGGAAGAGAAGGAGAAGAAGAAGATGGCATAGAATACCTGCGTAGTGAACAATAGCTGAAACTTTGCTCAGTCTTGAGAAAGACATGAATATGCTGCTCAAAACAGCTCACAGTATATTTCCTAGAGTAAAAAAAACAGAAAGAAAGAAAGAAAGAAAGAAAGAAAGAAAGAAAGAAAGAAAAGAAAGAAAGAAAGAAAGAAAGAAAGAAAGAAAGAAAGAAAGGAAAGGAAAGGAAAGGAAAGGAAAGGAAAGGAAAGGAAAGGAAAGGAAAGGAAAGGAAAGGAAAGGAAAGGAAAAGGAAAAAAAGTGAAAGAAAAGTTACCTACAAGGCGCATTTTAGTCAATCCATCCAAAGTCCAAGACAAATAGAAAATTCTGAAAAATAAACCAGACAGACAGAAAAGCATCAAATCACATAAAAGAGAATTCCTGTTAGATTGATATCAGAATTCTCAGCAGAATACTTGTAATTCAGCAGAAGTGAAATTATAATGATACATTCAAAGTCTTGTAAGATAAACTTCCAAGTAAACCTAACTTTTCAAAATGTGCAGGAAATGATGACTTGCTAAACAATTAAAAGCTGAGGAAATTCATGGCTGGGAGGTTGGCTTCAAGATCAACTACTAAGGGAGTCCTAAACCTAGAAACGAAAGGACGATACTATCTAGAAAACAAGTAGAAATACAAAAATCACTAGTAGTACAGATACAAATAAAAAACAACAACAACAAAAAACAGAAGAATGTCAAGTGTTACCATTACAGAATGTCACCAAATCACAAGGATGATCAAGATGGGAAGAAAGAAAACACGAGGAACAAAAAATAAACAAGAAGAAAAAATAAAAAATAACAGTAATAACTTATTGTCTAGCCAAGAACAACCTTGAAAAAAAACAGATTAACTTCCATATTTATAAGGTTTGGACTGACTGAATGGATTTTTTGCACTGGGGATTGAACTCACAACCTCGCGCCTGCCTGGGGAGGCGCTTAAGGCACTGAGCCAAACTCCCGGCCCTGACTGAATGGATTTTAACAAAGACTAAATGAGATGCGGCATACCAGAAATTCACCTCACCAGTGAGACTATATAAACTGAGAGTAAAGGAATAGAAAGAGGCAATCCATTCAAACATAAAACAAAAGTGAACAAGGGTTGTGATACTTATATCAGATGAGAAACTTTTACTTAAAAACTGTTAGAAAAAGAGATCACCATGTAGTAATAAGGGCTCGATTAAATAAGAAAAAAATTGCAAATATGTAAGCACTGAATGCTAGAAAATCCACTTATATGAACTAAGTATTATTAGATCTAAAAATACAGGCTCAAAAATAGTAATTGGGGATTCAATACTTCACTTTCACAAAAAGAAATAAAAACATCAACATCAGAATATTTAACTATTCTCTATGGACATAACAGAGATTTACAGAATATTTTCCCAATTGCTATTAAATACACATTTTTGTTTTTCGCACATAGAGTATTTTCTAGAAAAGACCATACACTGGGCCACAAAATGCATTGTATGTTGCATACATAGATTGAATTCTTATTCTTTACCCCTTAAACATGTACGATATCTAAAAGTTTTGCTGAATATCAGAATTTTATTAAGTACTGTAACAATTAAAAATAATTGTTTCTCTTTCAATGATGTTTTCTGACAAATCACACAAATATTTAAGTTCAGTTTAAAAACCAACTAATTCAACCAAATTT
>RJWM01032812.1:0-21146 GCA_004363535.1 Dasyprocta punctata | reverse complement strand
TTTGGTTCAATTCTACTACACCTGTTGGAATGGTCAGCTAATCTGAAGATGGCAAGGTATGTTATAGTAGCTATTGTACTCACACTATCAATCTTCGAGGTTCTGTACCATTCCTACTGCTTTGTTTTGATTGACTCTACTCTGTTATGTTCTGTTGTATTTTGCTATCTTTAAAATAAAAAAAAAATTAAAAAAAAAATAAAATAAAAGTAAAAAGGACTGAGTATGCCGCTCAGTGCAGAGGTCCTCATTTTAACTCCTAGTACTGCCAGGAGTTGATTTGGGGGCAGGGAACAGAGCCCTCTGTGACTTGAAGATCTGGATTTTGCAGCTGCAGGAATGGGGCCCTGATATTCAGGCTCAGGCTGTCTCAGGCCACAGATACTGTCTAGGGACTCTTTCCCTCTAGGAACCAGATGGAGCCACCTCCTTGTCACCCGCCTAAAGCTGGGATGTAAGACATAAGAGGGCATGGAGAAGAGTTGGTTTACTGTCCACCTCACCCAACCTTCAGGTGCCAGGTTCCTCACCCCCTGCACCCCCCACCTACACAGATTCAAGGATGGAGCTGCTTGTCTCAGGCTGCCACTTCACACCCGTGCTCACCCAAAGGGCCAAGTCTGTCTGGGAGCAGGGCCCCTACCCTCTTCCCACGTCACTCAGCTGTAGGTTTGACAGTGGCATTTCCCTGTGGAGTTTTGATATAGGAGACAGGGTGTGGCAAAGCTGGCTGGGAAATGAGCGGGACCTGTCAATCACAAGATCCAAGAACAACGCCAGGACCCTGTATGTAGAACTTCTCCGAGGCTCCCACGAGCTGTGGACGGCATGAAAAGTACCAGCCATCACGGAAAGCCGCTATCCTGAGAGAGTTTGCTCTGTCCCAGCCGTGTCTGAATGCGGCGTGTGCTTTTGTTATGGCAAGTGTTACAGCTCTGTGTGTTAACAGTGCGTGATAAGCATTGCGGCAGACGGAGACCAACAGACCAAGTGGCTCCCGAGGTTTGGAGGCAGGAGTGTGGCTTTTGTTTTCCTTGCTGCTCGTGTTCACTCCACGGGTATGCCTTGTTGTCTGCATGTTTGTTTGTTGTATATTTTGCTAAACTAGCCTGGTCTCCACATACCCTAGTTTGTAAATGACTTTTTCTCAGTTTGTATTTTAGTCAAGGGTGCCATTATGTTACCTTGCCTCTTGGCCAGTTGTCCTCTTGTCTTCTTATATCACTATATGTAACTTTTACATGGACGTGCGTCACTAGCCGCCACCATCTTCTTTTTGTTTGTTTGTTTGTTTTTTTGAGACAGGGTTTCACTATGAACTCAGCAGGCTGACTTTGAAGTCACTATGTAGCCTAGGTGGGCCTTAAACTCATGGCAATCCTCCTGCCTCACCCTCCTGGGTGCTGGGATTACAGTTGTGTGCCACCATCTCTGGCTTTCCTCTTTTTTTTTCCTATCTCCTCTTTCTTTTTTAAAAATAACTAAGCCTCTGATTTTAGAGATCATATGGGCTTATGGAAAGCAAGAGAAAGAACCTTTTTCTTTCTTCCTGTAGAAAAAGTAATAATAGTGTATTATGCCTTTAAGGGGCATAACACCAATTTTGTCATAAAGGTTCATTATTATGGGGTGTATGATACCTACATTTATTCTTTAGAATATTTTTGTTCATGAATTATTAATTTTATGAGTTTTATCACATTAAACAATAAGTACTTAATGGAAAAATAAAAAATACTGAATATTTAGTATTTATCGAATGTTTATAAAAAAGCATCAAAATTTTCAAAATCAGCTGTTTTTTGGTCAAAGTCTAAATAATAACAGCAGAAATAAATTACTATATGAGCTACAATGAAAATACCAATAGAACTATACAAAAAACAATCTTCAGTTATCACACCGATGGCAGTCTGCACACATGACAATAGCATGTTCCATACACACGCATCACTTACACTGACAGCACATGTGTTTTACTTTCCTGGCTTTTTTTGTAGCTGGTCTTGGTGTTTTGTCAGGAGGTTCTTATTATATTATACAATGTGTAGTTAACAGGAGCATAAAGTATCAATAAAATCAAGTATTAAATTCTTAATATGTATTGCATGCTTAGAATAAACATCAACAGTTTCACATCAGCTACGTACTTGCTTACAAAACCTAAAGATAACATCAGAAATAAATTCCTAAATGAACTACAGTGAAAATACCAATAGAATTTTACAACAAAAATAATCTTTGTTTCAACTGTCACAACCAAGGCAGTCTGCACACATGACAACTGCCTGTTCCATGCATACGTCTTGCTTACACTGTGCTTAACTTTCCTTTCCTATGTGGCAGGCCATTCTTGTCCCCTCTCTTGTCTTCTTGTTCTGTCAGGAGCTTCCTATTATACTGTACAATGTGTACTTTGCAGGGAAATAAGATATCAATAAAATAAAATATCAAATATTTAGTAAGTGTCTAGAATAGACATCAACATTTTCACATCAGCTGTGAGATAACCTTTGTTTCAAAGACTGCCCAAGGCAGTCTTCACACATGAAAACTGCACATTCCATACAAAAGTATCACTTACACTGATAGCACCTAAGTTTTGTTTTTCTGTCCTTTCCCATAGCACACATTTGACATCTTTTTGGCTTTCCTGTTATTGTAGTAGCTCTTCGTGATGCCATGCCTGCCTATTCACCTGTCAGGTCCCCAGTGTACTTCACAATTTTTTTCATAGTTCCTTGGGCAGAAACATTTTCTTTTTCCTCTGCTTTAAATAATCTTTTATGAGTTCCAGTCCTAATCTTCTAAGAAAATTTCTCTGTGATATTTTACACTTGTTATTTTCTTTGGAAACTATCGAACTTTTATTTTTTATTTTTTAATTTTGTATTTTTGAGACAAGGTCTCACTCTGTAGTTCAGGCTGACCTTGAACTCACTGTGTAGCCTAGGCTGGCCTCAAACTCATTAGGATCCTTCTGCCTCAGCCTCTTGAGTGCTGGGATTGCAAGTGTGTGCCACCACGCTCAGCTTGTAAACTATGAAACTATGCCACCTATATTTAGAATTCCGTAAGACACAACCATTGTCCAGTGCTTTGTGTTTTGAGTGATATCATAGTTGCTGCACAATTCATCAACAACATCTATTCTGCCTTTGGTTTTATTGTAAAAAATTTCCATCTTATAGGCTTCTGTTTTGTCAAGGTTTCCCTATCAATATTTCCACTGTGATGCAATGTCGACATCAGCAGTACATTTGTTTTTCTTTGCCATACATGAGGCCAATGTTATATCTTTCTGAAATCCAAAGATTGTACTATACAATTCTCTGTTTTGAAATTGCAGCATTTCATTTGGAATTTCTGCTTTGTTCCTGCATACAGTTCCCATGCTGGTCATCTTGTGCTCTGTCAGCAAATGTAACATCAATTGGAAACTGGTAAACCAACTGCAGAATGTCACATTCTGATTAGTTTGGGGGGTGGGAGCAACAAGTCTGTTTACAACATCATTCAGTTTATTACTCTATGTATAAGGACCTGGTGGCTGAGTTCCAGGATACATTTCTAAATTGAAAGCATAATAGGTCTTTGCCTCTACAAGGGCATACATTTTTATACCATATTTTGAAGGCTTTTTTGAAAATATACTTCCTGAAGCTATAGTGACCATGAAATACTACAAGATGTTCATCAATAGTCATGTATTCAGATGGTGTGTCAATTGCTTAACAATTATCCACAAATGTCTCAAACCATGAGCAGGTAGCAGCCAGATTATGAGTTCTTTTTCTTTCTTGGTAGATGGTTTTGTTATCAAACCTAGGGCAATTTTGAAGGAAACCAAATCTCAGTGTCATCATTATTCTATGAACCTCAAGCCCACATGCATAGCTTTTACATAAGTCTTTTATATTTCTGTGATTACCAATGGAAAGCCCTGCTAAGCACAGCAGACCTATGAATCTTTCAGTTCAGCTAGTGAGATGTCATAATAAATACACTTTTGACTATGGCTATTGGTGCAGTCAGAACATTTTACTTGCACTTCAGCAATTTTGTATTTCACAACAACTTGTAGCATTTTGTCTGTTACAATTTCCAACACTGAATGGCAGTGCTGGTATTCCATCTAATAGATTTCAACCCTGACAAGATCCTCACTGTATTTTTGAACCTAGTTCTAACATTGGATCATTCCATTTGGTTGCATGACCATTTTGTACCATTTCAACTGGTCAAATATGTACTCACATTACTGTTTTCTTCCTCATCTGAATCAAGGAGGTCAGCATTCCCTGTGTCTGTATCAGTCAATTCTTGCTCCATTTCACTGTCACAGGAATTTTGGCTCACATGGCCAACATCGAAGTCATTATCATCATTATCATTTATGCATGAAAATAGTCTGATGATTCACTTTTGACCTCCTCCAAAACTTGAAAATCTGTTTTCTTATGTGCCATTCTACTGACTTAGGCTACTTCTACCAGAAAAATCAAAAGAAAACTTAAAAAAAAAAAGTCCTAAATGCACAGAAATTGAGGGATGAGCATTTCGTGGGTAAAACTCACCTGTTTCTGCTTTAGATCTCCATTGTACACCTTGTCATTTGTCTGTGAATGCACACATAGGTTTTTGCTTTCCCCAGGCACAGCTACTGTGAGTCACACCCACATTCGATTTATGGTAAAATACATGTTCACATAACAGAAGAGTGGTGTGGGTGTATTTTACCCCCAGTGATGCTCATAAACATATGCAAAACCTGTTAGATGGAGCATTATGTGGGTAAAAATCCCACTTTGACACTTTTGCACACATGCACACACCGTGCTACTAGTCATACCAAGTGGATAAACATAAAGATTGCTTCCTGAATTTCCCAGACACAGTTACTGAGATGCACAGCCAGCTAATATTATGCTAAAGTACAAATTTACAGTAGAAAAGCATGGGATGGGTTGTTGTAACCCAATGTTGTGTCCTGTAGAACTCATACAGCCAGAGGACCCTGCTATGGCCCCCACAGCCCCAGGCAAATGTGGGTACACATGCAGGGTTGATGTAGGCCTGCAAGCAAAACCAGGGGCCTGCTTCCATCCTGGCTGGGAGTTTCAGTTTTATCTAGCTCCAGAAGGGGAAAAATGGGAACTCATGAGGAAAAAAAGAAATTGTCTATTTTAAAATGCACATGGCTTTTGACTGGAACTAAGTGGCCAGCAGCACTGTACTCTCCCTTCCAAGAGCTGGCCTGAATCCATCATTACCTGGCTTTTGTGATTCCCTGTTTAAATGCAGATAAGTTAAAGACCTACCTGATGCCTGAACAGAGCAGCTAACTAAAGTAACTGTGAGTGGCCACTCATGGACCGGGTTAGAGAACAAACTCCAAACAAGCCCAGTCTGGGAATCAGCGCCATGTGTGGGCCTCTGATGGACTGGGAACAACTAGATCCAAGCCTCTCCCCATGAGTCAGTGCCATTCATGGACTGGGGTTAGAGAGAACAAAGGCCGCAGCACCAAATAAACCCAGTCTGGGAATGGGTGCCATGCACGGGCCTCCAGCAAACTGAGAACAGCCAGACCCCAGCCCCTTCTGGCGTGAGGGCTGGCAGACAAGAAGTACCCTGCCCCCAAGCAACCGGTTTATATGGAGAAACATAGGCTGTGATGATAGCTATAGAAGTGAAATGCAATTGGATGCCTGAGGTGCTTTGGTGTTTCACTAACACTGAAGGTCTAGGCCAGTGGTCTGATCATAGGTTCAGAGGATATCTCTAAGCAATGTGTCATCTAGGGGGGATCTCCTTCTGAGAGTTGCAACCATTGTTGATTCCCTATGGTCTTGTTTTGAGGTCCTATGTCTTTTCCATTGTTTAGTTGGGTTGGGTTTTATTCTCTTTTGTTTTGTTTGATTATGTTAAATCCCATGGCTGGAGAAGCTAATTCAATGATAGTAAGATATATTATGGCAGCAATTTTGGATTTCCTATTGGCTTGTTTTGAAGTCCTTTATCACATTCATTGCTTTGTTTTTATTGTTTCTATTCTATTCTGTTCTGTTTGATTTATGCTATGTCCGAAGTTATCTGCAGCTATTTTGAAGACATCAGGGGGCATTATGGTAACTACTGTTGATTTCATAATGTTTTAAAGTCCTGTATCTCTTCCACTGGTTTGTTTTGATTGCTTTTATTCTGTTATTCACTCTTTAAAATAAAAAAAAAATACAGTAACCGTGAGTGTAAAAACAAGAACTATGGTACTTAGTAAGGCTCTGAGGAAGACACAGACATCCTGGATAACCCTGTTCTGAGACCCCCATTTGTCTTTCAGGGGGATCTTGATCTTGCTGATCTATTAGGGAGGATAAACATGCCAGGAGGTCACCTCAGTCTCCCCCTTATAATCCTCAGACCAATAAATCAGGTCCATCTTCTCCAGGTAGCCAGGAGCCTCCGTTAGAGCCTGGTGCTTTGGAGGAACCCACATTCCTCAGCTCCCTCGGCAGCCTGCTCAGGAGTTCCTAAGTCCCACTGGCAGCACACAGACAGCTTTAAGCCACACAGGTTGATGCTGAAGTGGTGCTTCCTACTACTCTGGTTTACAACTTGTCCTGCCTGTAACACACAAGGGGAGGGGGGAACCAGCAGAGACCACCAGGCTTGGGTGAAGGCAAAATGGCACAGAATTTATTATGCCTGGATTTAAGCAGAGAATGGGATAAGTCCCTCTGCCTCAAACAAAGAAAAGTGTGTCCCTTTCATAGGGATGGAGAGAAGGCAAGGCACATTGGGTGGGAAGATCTCAATGAACATCTGCAGTTAAAATTTTCTGGCAGTCTTGCCTCTCAGTGGGCAGAGTCCTTTGAAGTGTCTATTGTAAATTTGCAGTGACTCCAGATGTCCCCCAGGACTTTCTTGTCCTATCTTATCTCCTTTCCTGTGCTTGTTGATTATGATAGCCTGATGACAGCCTCGGGTGCTGAGTTGAGTTCCCTGCTGAGAGCTGAGTTCCCTACAGACAGTAGAACTCCTGCTGGCAAGCAGATTGGGGCTGGGAGAATCAGATCTGGTTGGAGACTTACACTGCCCCGTAAGAAAAATCCCAGGTATGGAACAGAAGGCTCAAGTACACATTCCTTTTTCAGTTGCAATTGTCCAATTGTGAAAGGGATGATTAGGCCAACTATCAAAAGATCCTAGTAAGTTTGCAAATGGGTTTCAGACTTTGGCTCTAGCTTTTGATTTATCATGGTGAAATGTCGAATACATCTTGGCCACTTGCTGTACCCAGATGAAAAACAAAGAATCCTACAAGAGGCTCAGAACTATGCAGATGAACAATATGCCTTAAAGAGGGAAGGAAACCACCCTGGATAGGCTATCCCCCCTTCAACAGAACCAAACTGGGAATATAATACTCAGCATGGGCTAAAAATAATGTCTAGTATGATAACTGCTCTTACCATGGGGATGAAAAGGCACATTAAGAAGTCTGTTAATTATGATACAGTGAGTGGGGTCTTACAGTGCATAGAAGAAAATCCAGCTTTGTTTTGTACCAATTAGCAGAGGTCTTTCACAAGAATACTAATATAGATCCATCTTCTAGAGAGGGAGAGGCAGTAATGGGACATTTCATCTGTCAATCAGTCCCAGATGTTCCGCATAAGCTACAAAAACTTCAGATGGGGCCTCAGATACTGATAACCCAATTGCTGGACACAGCCTTTTCTGTGTTCAACTATCAGAGAGAAAGGAAAAAGGCTAAGATTGTAGTTGTTCCAATTGGTAATGCTTTAAACCCACCTAGGTCATCTAAGGGAAAACCCAGGGACAACGGAGGAAAAAAGGGTCTCTGTTTCAAGTGTAAAAAGACTGGACACTGAGCACAGGAGTACATCAAGTCTCTGCCTGGGCCTTGTTCTAATTGTGAGGCAGCTAATGTGCTTGACTCTTGGCACTGCAGGTTTGAGTTTCCCTCACTCCTAGAGAGGTACTTGATCAGTCAAAATGTTCATTTCCTGCTGAAGAGGCCCAGGGGAACCTGCAATTCACCTGTCCACAGACATCACCATCTCCTTTGAGGAATCCTGGGACATCATGGGTGAGCCAATTCGACTGCTTAGAGATACAGGGGCAGCTTGTTCTATTTTGATTTTCTTCTCTGGAAAACTTTTTTCTAAGTCTATAGGTATAGTTGGGATTGAAGGAACCCCTAGAGATTCTTTACTCCCTCTCTGATGTGTCACTTAGAAGGTTAGATGTTTTCCATGAGTTTCTAATTGTCCTTCAGTATCCTACTCCCTTGCTGGGAAAAGATTTATTAACAAAACTGGGGACATGTCTCAAATTCTAGCTAAGGTCAAAATGGATTTTACTTGCTGGGACTACACCCAGGTCTCCCTGATCAAGTTAGCCAACAGGGAAATACTGTTGCATGGTATAAAGGAATACCTGGTAGGACAAAGTAAGCTATGCCAGTAATTATGAGACTAAAAGACCTCAGCCAGTTTCCTAGCTAAAAGCAGTATCTAAATCAAGGAAAAAGACACGTAAAGACCTCTAGCCTCTCGTAGACAAGTTTCTTAAATAGGACCTTCTGAAACCTCATCAGTCTCCTTGCAGTACTCCCATTCTCCCTGTAGTAAAGCCCTCAGGAGAATACAGGATGGTACAAGACCTTTGCCTCATTAATGAGGCTGTCATTCCAATCCATCCTCTAGTGTTAGATCCATATACAATTATCTCCCAAATTCCAGGTGATACTAATTTCTTCTCAGACTTAGATTTAAAAGACACATTCTTCTCCATCTCCCTACATTCATACTCTCAATTTCTGTTTGCCTTTGAATGGGAAAATCCCCTTTCAAGAGCAAAACAACAATATACTTGGACAGTTCTCCCACAGTGGTTTTGAGTCAGTCTTCACCTTCTTGCTCAGGCACTGGAAAAAGACTTGGGGAACCTAAAGCTAGAACAAAGAATGATGCATCCTATAGTATGTAGATGACATTCTAGTTTGCATCCCAACTCAGGAATTATCTAACTATTACACTGTTCAGACTCTCAAGGGATATAAAGAAGGGATATAAAGTCTCCAAAGAAAAGGCTTAGACATCCCTCCAAAAAGTTCAATATCTGGGATATATTCTTACACCTGAAAAATGACAGCTGTCTAGAGATCAAATCCAGGCTATCTGTGATCTGGGGCCTGCTGCCACCAAACAACTTCATTCCTTCCTGGGAATGGCAGGCTTTTGTAGAATAGGTAATTTTGGACTTATGACAAAGTCCTTATATGAAACAACAAAGGGCCCCAATTTTGTGCCCCTAGAATGGGCAAAAGTGATAATTCCTTCAAAGAAATAAAGCATGCCCTTATTCAGGCTCCAGCACTGGGAATATCTGATTTAAAACAAAACAAAACAAAAACAAAAGTTTCTTTCTCTATGTATCAGAAACAGGAGGAATTGATTTGGGGGTCCTGACTCAAATGCTAGAACAAGAACCCCACCCAATGGCATACTTTTCAAAGAAATTAGGTGGGGCGGCTGCTGGATAGTTACCCTACCTGAAAGCAATAGCAGCTACAGCTATACTAACAGAAGAAGCTACAAAGTCAACTTTTGGGACAGAGACTAGAAGTTCTGACTCCCCAATAAGTCAAAGCTATTCTGGAGACAAAAGATTACTTGTGGTTAACAGGGTAATGGCTTATCAAGTATCAGGTTATGCTCTTAGACACCCCTTAGGTTATTATAAAAACTTGTGCTACTATTAACCCTGATTTTTTGATACCTATGGTCCCAAAGGCTAGCTACTCTTGTGAATAAGTAATCTCCCATATCTATGCAAGCAGACAGGACATCAGCAACCTATTCCTCCTAGATTCTCAGGAGGTGTGGTTCATGAATGTGAGTAGCTTTGTCCAAGAAGGACATCAAAAGTCAGGTTATGTAGTTGTCAGCTCACAAAAGGTCATTAAAGCTAAATCTCTTCCCCCAGGAACCTCTGCTCAGAAGGCAGAGATGGTAGCTCTTACTTTGGCATTGATTTTAGGGAAAGAAAAAAGTTAAACATCTATACCAACTCCAGATATTCCTTTCAAGTGCTACATGGTCATGTAGCAATCTGGAAGGAAAGAGGCTTACTGGCAAATAAGCAATCATCTATAAAACACAGGAAATTCTACAATTCCTAGGGACAGTCCATCTTCCTAGACAGGTTACAGTCATGCACTGTAAAGGACACCAAAGAGACATGTCTGAAATCTCCTTGGGAAATCAAAAGGCTGATAGGGAGGCAAAAAGGGTAACCTTA
Organism: Dasyprocta punctata; assembly: GCA_004363535.1. Lineage (NCBI taxonomy): Eukaryota > Metazoa > Chordata > Mammalia > Rodentia > Dasyproctidae > Dasyprocta > Dasyprocta punctata. Next base: position 10,814 of record RJWM01032812.1, on the reverse strand, counting down.
CAACCCCTTAAGACTCTAGCCTTATCCCTAGTTCCTGAGGAACTATTAAAACCAGTCTAGCCAGGGATTTACCTCAGCAGCACAAGTGCTTGCCTGGCAAGTGCAAGGTTGTGAGTTCGATACCCAGTACCAACAAAAAAAACAAAACAAAACAAAACACAATACCAGTCTATACTCCCAGGAAGATAGATAGGTGTTACAGATTAAAAATTGATGGTTAACTTAACACCAGCTGAATTAAATCAGCTTGGTGCTGAGTGTAGATGGCCCACCTGAGGAAAGTTGCCAGCATAAAAGGAGGTGTGGAGAGAAAGAGTGTGGCGTTGTGTGTTCTTCTAAGTGTTGCTGTTTCGAGCCGTTGGTTCTCCTGGAAGAGCTTGTCATGCTGGCTTCCCTGATATGAATTTGGCCATTCTCATCAGAGGAGCTCGGGACCTTGTCTCTGAGAATGGCTGTGGTTCACTTTGGAGGAGCTCTGGTCCTTACTTTGACCATCACTTCCTGCCTCTGGAGGGGAAGATGTGTGCTGTGTAATCTCCAGGAGAAGCTTGTCATGCTGGCTTCCTGATATGCACTCGATTGTTCTCATTGTTGGAGGAACTTGGGACCTCATTGTTGCTGAGGATGGTTGTGGTACTTTTCAGGGGAGCCCTGGTCCTTATTTTGAGTATCACTTCTTGGTTCCACTGCAGAACCCTCAACCCACTGGCACAGATCCTTTACCCCGCTGGCAGACTTTCTTGCTTCCACCGCTGACCTTTGGGCCTTCCCAGCGTAGATCTGTAAAACAGACTTGCATGAGTCATTGTCGTGGGCTCCAGGCCTCCAGTTGGATTTGTGGGAGGCATTGTCATGGGCTCTAGGTCTTCAGCTGGACTCATGCAGGATATTGCTGTAGGAGCCAGGCCCTCAGCTGGATTTTCTGGGTCTTTAGTGTTGTGGACATATTTCCTGCACTTTCTTTGTATTTAACTCTGGATGACCATCATAAAACAATATTGAAAATTTTGTGTCCTGTATGTAATTGTTCTCCTTGCAACTCCTGACTAGAACAATGGGCCTTAGGACAAGGAGGAATTAAAAAGGGACTCTAGTGGTATCTAGGAAACAAACTAGTCCTTTCCCAAGGGATACAGTGGAAGGCTATAAAAACACTTCATGATTCCTTCCATATGAGAAGAGATGCTACATTGGAAACGGTCACCTGAGTTTTCACAGGATTAGGATTAGTGAGAACTGACAAACAGGTCTGCAAAGCTTGCCTACTCTGCTTACAACATCCTGGGCAAGCCCAAACCATCTCCTTTATTAGAACCTATACAGAGGAAAGGGACATACCCTGGAGACAACTGGCAATTATACTTCACCCATATGCCACTGTTATGGTTTGTATCTAGATATTCCCTCAAGCTCTCATGAAGTTTTAGATGGGCCTTTTTCAGAGGTGACTGAATCTAGAGTGCAACTGATTGGTGGTGCAATGCTGGGAGTAAGGGTGCTGGGAGTATGGGTGCTGGGAGTAAGGGCGGGTGATTGCTGGATCAGTCCACTGATTGGATTGGCACCACTCTTAATATAATACAAGGGACAAAAAGAGGCTTGTTTGCCCTTTTCCCTTGCTTGCTTTTGCTGTCTTCTGCTGCCATGACCTGTTTCTCCTCTGGGATAACCCTCTGCCCTGCCATCTTGCCTTGGACCCAACCAATTATGAGCTGGCCCTTCTGCAAACTATGAGCTAAATAAACCTTTCCCCCTGTAACTTTGGGTATCCAGTATTTTGTCTCAGCAATGAGAGAAAATTAACTAAGACACCACCATGTAGAGGATTTAAACAGATGTTGGTCCAAATTGACACCTTCACATGCCTTTTCCATCCATTCAGAAAGACTACAGAGGTAGTCAAGGTGCTTCTTACAGAAATCATCCCCAGATTTGGACCACCGCAGTCTCTTCAGAGTGACAGTAAACCTTTTACCTCCCAAGTAATTCAGGGAGTGGCAAAGGCTTTATTCCTAAAGGAATAAAGTGCAGTACACCTTCATTCCACTTGATGGCCTCAATCTTCTGGAAAAGCAGAGAGAGCCAACCAGACCTTAACGTGACCTCTCGCAAAACTTTGCCAAGAGTCGTCTGAGTCCTGGCTCCAACTGCCACCGATAGCACTGAGGAGGGTTCATAAAATACCCTGAACTGGGTTGGATTTGAGCCCATTTGGGATGCTATACAGAAGGCCATTTCTGTCCTCTGATATGATAGTAGACCCAGAGACTATGAGACTTACAATATTTCATCAGTCTGGGCCAAGTGCAACAAGCTATCCAAATTTATGGAAACAGAGGCTTGTGGTGCCTTAAAAACTGACCCTTAGGGATGTTTTTGGAATGAATTTCCCAGATGGGAGAAAGGCATTGTAGCCTTGGGTAACTGTGTCCTGAGGCTGTAGTCTTTCTTTCCTTTCCTTTTCTTTCCTTTTTTTGGAGTTTTTGAGACATGGCCTCACTATGTAGTTTGGTCTGGCCTTGAACTCATGGAGCTCTTCCTGCCTCAGCCTCTTGGGTGCTGGGTTTACAGGTGTGCACCACCACACCCAACCCCCAGGCACCCATTTACCTATCTTTATTTTTCTACCCTACCTCAGATTCACTGTCACAAGTGACAGGTACATGTGCCATTTTCTCCAGAGCCTGGACCACCTTCCCCTACTCTTGTCACTGTCCTTCAAGCCAGTGCCTCGGACCAGTACCCTGGGCAGTGGTCCTTGATGGACTCCACTGAAAGGCCGTTAGCAAAGCTGGTGGGGCAGAGGAGCTGTGTCCCTATCCTCTGTCTCCCAGGAGCATGAACAGCCCTTACCTAGCCCTGGCCCATGCACCCACATTCTCCTGCTGCAACAGGCTGCATGGGTTCCTGGTACCTTAGCTCAGCAGGCGCCGCAGCGGTCGGCAGAGTAGCAGAGCTGCCCGCTGTGCTGTACTGCCTGTCCGGGTTCCAGGCTTGCTGCCCCTCAGTTCTCACTAGTGTGAAGCAAATCCTCCGAGGGCCTGTGTGTGCGCAGGATGGAGCCAGTGGTTAACAGGACAGGCTCTGGAGATGGCTTCCCCATCGCAGATTTCAACTCTACAGCTGAATGACCTCAGGCAACTTGCAAAAGCTAGGCCCCTCCCTCATCCTACACAGTGCAATTCCTCTTGTGGAGAGAGGGCGGGACGGCATGAATAATACCTGCTTCACTGTGTCATGGTGCCTTTTACTTAGTAATTGCCAGTAGAAACTCCTGTAGGTGCTCAGTGCAAAGACTACACTTGCTCCCATGTAATGGCTAGAGGAGCCCTGCGGGGAGAGGGACCAGAGGGGGCTTCAGAGTCGGGCAGAGACTCCACTGTGAGCCCTGCACAGGGCCCTTCACTTTCCCTTCCTCAGTTGTGGGGGGTGGGGGTTGATAATTAACATCTGCTGCTCGGCTCTTCCCAGGAAATAAAGCAGTTCTCCAGAAAGGCAGCTCGGAGTTCAATGCCTGGCGCTTGCCAAGCCTCGGTTGATGGGAGCAGGCTTTGGTTTGGTTTTGGCTCCTGATTTGGGATATGGAGCCACTTAGACTCCTGCTTCTCTCGGGTCTTACCCGGTGGGCTGTGACAGGTACCCTGAGGGCAGCTGCTGGCCCTCCCTACACTTCCTCTAACTCCCTTGCCTAGGTCTCTAGGGAGGGCACCTTGGGGTTGTAGTCTTGATTTGGGTGGAGAGAAACACTCTGATGGCCTTGGTGCCACTTCTACTCGCACGTTGCTGAGATGGCACAAGTCTGGCCACCTTGCCCTGCAGTTTCAGCTCGCAGGTGAGGAGGAGACCCCAGTAGGAACCGTAATTGTACCTTCTTGGCCATTTCCAGGCCTGAACACGATGTTTCTTTGCTCAGTTCACTGTCATAAAGGATGGGTTCAGGTGATATTTTCTCCAGAGCCTGAATGGCCCTCCAGCCCGTTCTTGCCACTCAATCCAGCTCATCACTTGCTGCCTTCCACAGAGCCCCAAACTGCCAACCTGATGCAGCCTGAACAAGACAGCTGCTGCCCCCGGGTGCTGTGCCACCACCTTCCTTTGTCCCTCCTGCTCAGCGTCTGCGCCAAGGACATTAGGGTGTCTCAGGCAGCCTTTGTTACAGCTTTTGCTCCCCGGGGTCTGGGCAGAGGCACATAGCCTGCACTGCCCTCCCCATGCCCTGCAGGGCCTTTTGCAGGGCTCCTGGCCATGAGCAGACCCTCTCTGAGCCTGGCTGCTGCTAACTGGCCAGCTCTGAAGCCAGCCCTGGGTGTCAGGTCCTGCCAAGAGCTGGCCTGGATGAGTGTTGCTAAGGGAGCAGTTGCCCATTGCCCAGAAGAGACACTGATTTCCACGCTCATGAGTGGACAAGCCTTGGGAACCTGCTCCCACCCTCCTTCGGTGCCAAAGTCTGGCTAAGCTGGAAGCCAGAGAGAGGGAGAGGACTGGCCATGAATGATCGGGGTCCTGGGTTTGTCGGTCACTGATGGTGTGATCTTAGGCACTGGATTTCACTGAACCTCCATTTTCCCATTTGAAAAATGGAGATAAATAGAGTGACTTTCTTACCTCACAAGATTTTTTTGTAAGTATCAAATTAAATTTTGGATACATATATTTTTATGATTGTTGTCTCTTCCTCTTGGATTGTTCCCTTTACAAGAATGTAGTAACCTTCTTTATCTCTCTTAATCAGTTTTGGCTTTAAATTCACTTTGTCTGCAAATAGAATAGCTTCCCCTGCTTTTTTCTGGGTTGCTGTCACATGGAATATTGTTTTCCATCCTTTGACTTTCAGCCTATGAATTTCTTTCTGTGTTTTTAAATGTGTTTCTTGTATGCAGCATATTGTTGATCTTTCTTCTTGATCCATTCTGCCAGCCTGTTTCTTTTGATTGGTGAATTGTGAACATTAACGTTGATGGTTATAACTGATATGTATTGACTTATCCTTGTCATGTTATTTTCTTGTTGTTGGCTCCCCCTTTTTTTCCTTCCCTCTAATTGTTTGCCTTCCCTGGTGGATTCTTTCTGTTAGGGTTCATGGAGCTGTAGTCCTTATTATCTCTTTCTAGAATGTCCTTCAGGACATTTTGGAGTGCTAGTTTCATGGTCATAAATTTCTTCAGATATTGTTTGTCATGAAAGTATCTTATTTCTCCCCCTATTTTGAAAGATAGTTTTGCAAGGTACATCAATCTGGGTTGAAAGTTGTTTTCCTTTGGAACTTGGAGTACTTCACTCCAAGCTCTCCTTGACTTGAGAGTTTGTGCCAAGAAGTCAGCTGTGCTTCTGATAGGCTTTCCTTTATAAGTGATTTGTTTCTTTTCTCTAACTGCTTTAGATATTCTATTTTTGTGTTTAATTTCTGGAATCTTGACTCCGATATGCTTAGCTGTTAGGTTTTTTTTTTTTTGTCATGGATAATTGGAGTTCTATATGCCTTGTTTATCTATATGACGAATTCTTTTTCTCTACTAGGAAAATTTTCTCCATGATGTCTATAAACATTTTGTTAATGTCATTTGTGGTATCTCCTTCTTTTTCATTAACTCCAAGCAATATTAAGTTATTTTTCTTTGTCTCATCTTGCAGCTGCTGCATTGATTTCTGATGGTCTCTTGCTATTTTTGAGAAATCTTTCTTTTCCTGGTCACTAACTGCAAGCCTGTCTTCAATATCTGAGATCTGTCCTCACATTGACCTAATCTGCACTGAATACTTTCAGTGGAGTTTTTATTCTCCTGGATGTCTGCTTGAATCTGCTTAATGGATTCCATTGCTTCCCTATGCTGATCTTCTATAATTTACTTAAGCTTGTCTATTTATTTGCCTGTATCTGCTCTAATGTCACTAAGCATGGTGTGTATTTTGGTAATCTCTGTAGTTATCTGAGAGATTATTTCTGATTTCATTTTTTCCAGAGCCTCATTCAATTGCTTTGTTGTTACCACTTCGGAGAGACCTGGTGTGGGGCTTTCAGATTGTCCCACCTTATTGCCTCCTCAATTTCCCTTTGGTGAACTGAATGTCTGGGGTTGCATTGTGCTTAAGTGTCTTCTCATTTTCTTTTCTCTCTTTTTTAAAGTTTAATTCCTGGGGTGATGCTTATAAGTTGCCTATGGTGGGTTGCTTTATTGCTAGTGTTTAGCACCCTTAGGTGATGGTTACTTCTCTGAGGTATCTTCCAGGTGTAGCTGGTTTTTAGGTTTTGAGTCTGTTGGAAGATCTTACCTGTTCAGTTTATTGGAGATGAGAAGTTGTTGCTTGTTGGCCTAGTCCCTGGCTCTTCGGCACTGTGCCACAGTATTTTCTGTGACCCTTTGTCAATCTCAGTCATGGAATACCAGGACCAACAGCTGTTTAGAACAATTATGTCAATTTTGGCTATAGTGGTACCAATAGCATCAAACACAGCCTAAAAAATGACAAACTGAGCTAACCCTTAATTTGCCACTTTCAACCGTATGAACTAGATTTGTGGTTATATAATACAATGTAAAAGAAATCAGAAAATTATATTCAGTATATAAGTCCTTAATGTGTCAGTTTTGCCCTCAGGGGGTCAAAATTTAAAATGGATTAAGGAGAAAATAGAGAAATGAAAGAAGAGGCAGAGATTAGAAGTAAGGTTGGAGGACAAAGGGGGATCACGCCACCCTGAGTCCTCCTTTATATCAGAACTCCCTGGCATTCAACTTATCTCTTCTGGCAGCCTCTATTCATTCACCTCCCTTCATCTTTCGAACATATTCCAGTCAAGTTCATGTGCCTCTGTGTCTCAGTATCTTCACTCTCCAGCCTGGGCTACACAGGGAGGCCTCATCTCACAATGCTAAGTCAAAAAGGCTAGGAGTATAGCTCTGCGTTAGTGCTTGCCTTGCACACAGGCCCTCCATCTTGCTAATCCAGTAGTGGCGAACCTACCATTTGAGAGGCTGAAGCAGGAGGATCACCTTGAGTTCAAGGCCAACCTGGGCTACATAATGAGATCTTGTCTCAAAAACCATTTTTATTTCAAGGGAGGATATCACTAAGTCTCCAAGTTGCCCAGGCTGGGCTCAAACTGGTAATCCTCCTGCCTTGGCCTCCCAGAATGCTGGGAATACAGGTATGCACCACAGTGCCTAGCTCCCTGCTTTCTTTTCTTCTGTAGACACATTTGCTCCACTTCTATCTCCCCAACTAGCACCCACATCACCCAGCACAGCAGGTGACATATACATGTTGAATCAAAGAAGAAATCAATCCAAACATACTATTCTCCGAGCTGCACACCTCCCAGTGCCCTGTGGCATCACTGTGCCCGTGCCCATGCCCATGCCATCGCCTCTGCTCAGGATGCCCTTCTTCTGCCTTGGCTGTGCTTGTGCCTCAAGATCACACCCAGGGCATCACGTTTGGGAAGCCTGGATAATTTCCAGTGTATTAAAAGAAAATTAGACAATAATAAAACAGTTACAAAATCAGCCCCAATCATTTATTTCCTTACTTCTCCCGAGGGAATGCTTTTCCAGGAGGAAAATTATAGTAACAGTATAGATTAAATTTTTTTTTTTTTGCCAAGCGATTTGGTGTCTGGAGGTAAGAACTGAGTTCGTCACGAGGGGGCAGCAAAGCACTCCTGCTCAGAGAAAGACTAGGAAGCCTTTGGTCACCCACTTAGGAACAAGAGCTCTTTTAAGATACGTAGCAATAAGGGTCAGCCACTGGGTTTCTGACCAACTGGCTATCACCCATTGCGGGGTCAATACTGGAAAAAGGGTAATTAGAATCTCAGGTCAGCCATTTAGTAGATGCCCCTGGTGCAGGTGAAATCTCTTGGACCCTTAATTTCCTCATTGGTAAACATGGGATACCTGCCTGCTAGTATCACACCTTCCTCACATGGTTGTTTTAATAATTTACTCTTTCTCTGTCTCTCCCTCCTCCTCCCTCCTTCCCCCTCTCTCTTACTCTTTCTTTCTTCCTCTTTCTGTATGGGGATCGAACCCACGGCCTTTACACTGAGCTACATATCCAACCTTTTTTTTTTTAAATTTTGAGACAAGCTGGGCATGGTGGTGCATGCTTGTAATCCCAACACTCAGGAGGCTGGGCAGGAGGATCATTGCAAATTCAAGACCAGTTTGGGTTACAAAGTGAGCTCAAGACCAGCCTGAACTGCATAGTGAGACCTTGTCTCAAAAAAGACAAAAAATAAAAAATAAATTTTGAGACAGCCCCTTGCTGAATTGCTAAATTGTTCAGGTTCAAATTTGTGATCCTCCTGCCTCAGCCTCCCAGAGTGCTGGGATTACAGGTGTGTGCCATCATGCCTGGCTTGTCTCAATAATTAAATGAGGATGGTTAAAGTGGTAGGTAAAATGTTTCGCTTATAGTAAATGTCCATATGGTAAACATTATTATAGAAAAGTCCCAGGGGACTGTTATTAAATCCCTATTACATGTCAGACATTTTGAATCATTAAAGTGATCTAGTGAGGAATGATGAGAGGTTGAGTGATAGACAAGAACTGGGTGTGAGCTGGGTGTGGTGGCGCACGCCTTTAATCCCAGCACTCGGGAGGCTGAGGTAGGAGGAGCGTTGTGAGTTCGAGGCTGGCTTGGGCTACAACGTGAGCACAAGGCCAGCCTGAGCTACATAGTGCGACCCTGCCTCAAAAACTAGGGCTGGGAGTTTGGCTCAGTGGCTTAAGCGCCTGTCTGGCAGGCGTGAGGTTGAGTTCAATCCCCGGTGCCGCAAAAAAAAAAAAAAAAAAAAAAAAATGGGCATGTGAGATGAATACACACTTCTCAGCTGAAGAAATACAAATGGCAAATAAATACATGAAAAAATGTTCAGCATCATTGGTCATTAGAGAAATGCAAATTAAAACAACACTGAGATTCCATGTCACTCCAGAAAGAATGGCCAAGATCAAGAAAAACACCAATAACAAATGCTGGAGAGGCTGTGGGGAAAAAAGAACTGTCCTGCACTGTTGGTGGGAGTGTATACTGGTGCAACCACTGTGGAAATCAGTCTGGATGTTCCTCAAAATGCTGGGATTGGAAGTCCCATTTGATCCAGCTATTCCACTTCTGGGCATATTCCCAGAAGAATTGAAAACATCATACCACAGTGATATATGTGCCCCCATGTTTATAGCAGCACAATTTGTAATAGCCAAATCTTGGAAATAACCTAAATGCCCATCAACCGAGGAATGGATAAAAAAGATATGGTACTTTTATGCAATGGAATACTACTCAGCTATAAAGAAGGATCACATTAAGGCTTTTATAGGTAAATAGATGCAACTCGAGACCATAGTGATAAGTGAAATAAATCAAACTCACATGTGTAAATGCCATATTGTCTCCCTAGTGTAAGAAACTGAAAGAGTAAATAAGATACAAAATCTTCAGTAAATATCATTGAAGGATAACAAACTGCCCAAAGGGGAAAAAATAAATCAGATAGGGAAAAGGAGAAAAGAAGGAAGAGAAAAGAGACAAGATATAAATTTGTATATATACACTTAAGATAGCTAAGAGGATTGTGTTACTAACACAATTAACATTTGTATGATTAGATGAATTTTGCAAGTCTATATCTGGCAATCTGAGTAGCTATTTTGAAGATAACTATGCAAAATAACAACCTTAGTTAGGTTCCTACCACCTTGTTTTGCAAGCCTGTATTGTTATTGTTCTGGGCTCTTTGTTATTATTATTTATTAGTCTCTTTTGTTTTTTTTGGTAATTTGTGACGTTTTGTTTTGTCTTTCCCTCTAATACAGAAAGGATAGATGTACACCAGGAGTTTTAAGTCCAGTCTGAACTACACAGTTGAGATCTAGGGTAAAAATAAAAGGACAGGTGAGCAGTTAAGTGCCATGCCTAAGGCCACAGAGTTAGCAACAGTAAATACGATAGCGGCTAACATGCCACAAGCACTTACTCCATGCCAGATACTAAGCCCTTCACATGGATTGTCTTACTTTTTTACAACAATTCTATGGAGTCAGTACTATTACTGTATCCATTGGACACCAAAGGAAACTGAGGCACAGCAAGCAACTGGTTGGAAGTGACACTGTGGCATGCAAGTGTGGAGCTAAACAAGAGCTGAGGCAGGGCTGGGTATAGCTCTGTGGAGGAGGCATGCTGAGCAAGGCCCCGAGTTCTCTCCCCAGCACCAAAAAGCAAAATGGAGCCAAGGCAGCCTGGGGCCTGCACTCTGACCACCACACCAGTTAGCAGAGACTGGATTGTAACTGAGTTCAAACCGAGGAGAAGCTTGGGCCATTTTGCAAGACCCCGCCTCTTCCCCTCAGCCTGTGCAGCTTCTCAGACTGCTTCAAAAGTGGCTCAAGGCTCATGCATGCGGTGTGGTACAGTCTTGTAGTCCCAGCACTGTGGGAGGCTGAGGCGGGAGGGTTACCAGTTCAGCCTGGGCAACTTAGTGACTCAAAATTAAAAAAATATATATTAAGGTCTGAGAGGAAGTAGCTCAATGCTCCCTGAGTTGAATCTGCAGTACCGGAGGGGAAAACAAAAATAAAAACCTCAAGCTAAAACAAAGCGAATAATCCTCCTTGATCCCATTCCAGCCCTCCAACCCCTGCCCTTTCTCCCTCTTTGCTGGCAGAAAAGCACTTCTTAGATTGTCTGCACTCACTGTCTCTATTTCTTCCCTTCTCACGTCTGCTTCCTCACTGTCCAACCTGACTTCTGCCACTTCCGCTCCACAGAAAAGGCAGTCAGCAAAGTCGCTAAGCTTCCACGTCGCG
>RJWM01032811.1:0-21136 GCA_004363535.1 Dasyprocta punctata | reverse complement strand
CAATCTAAAAATCAAAGAATGAAAAACAGTACTCCTTGCAATAGGAACCAAGAAAAAAACAGGGGTAGCTATTTTGCTGGCAGACAATGTGAACTTCAAACCAAGAGTGATCAAAAGAGATAAAGCAGGTCACTCCATACTTATTAGGGAAAACCTTCAAGAGGAAGAGATTACGATCACAAATATATATGCACCAAATATGGGAGCACCTAACTATGTAAGACAAATCTTAATAGACATGAAAAACCAAGTAATCCATAATACTGTTATAAGACTGGACCTTAACACTTCATTGTCACAAAGAGAAAGATCAACCAAACAAAACATCATCAAAAAAAAATAACAGGAATGAATCAAACTTGTGAACCAAATCCGTGTTCAAACACCAAAAAGTTTGAGACCTGAACATATTTTTTCATAAGAAATACTGGAAAACCGAGCAGTGGTTTCTGAAGCCCAAAATTGCACTTATACTCTGTTGGTGATTTCTTTTGCTGTGCAAAAGCTTTTTATTAGGTTGAGATCCTATGTTCTGATTCTTTGTAGTATTTCCCATGTGATCGGGTTTGTTCGTGATGTCTTTACCTGCATCTATGACTTCAAGATTTTAACCTACTTTCCCTTCCAGTAGATTTAGTGTTTCCATTTTAATATATAGATATTTGTTCCATTTTGTATTTAGTGTAGTGCATGGTGAAAGACTTGGGTCTAGTTTTAGTCTTCAACATGTGGAAAGCCAATTTTTCCAGCACTGTATATTAAAGGGGCTATCTTTCTTCCAGTGAACATGTTTGGCTTCTTTGTCAAAGCTAAGATGACTGAGTGTGCTTGCAGTTGTGTCTGCATCTTCTATTCTGTTCCATTGATCTTCAGGTCTGTTTATTCATTTCATTTATTTTCTGCCAGTATTATGCTGATTTTATCACAGTAGCTCTGTAGTATAATTTCAAGTTAGGTATTGTGATACCCCCAGACTGAACTTGGTTGCCCAGAATTGCTTTTGCTATTCTGGGTCTGTTCTATTTCCAAATGGATTTTATAAATATTTTCTCTAGTCTGTGAGGTATGCTAATGGGGTTTTGTTTGGAATGGCATTAAATCTGTGTTAAAATTTTGGGAGCTGAGCCATTTTTACTGTGTTGGTTCTTCCTTTCCATAAGCAAGGGATAGCTTTCCATTTTTGATATCTTCTTTAATCTCCTTTTTTAGAGTACAAAGGTGAAAACAACAAACAGAGGTTTTTCAGACTTAAGTAGTGAAATCTTTAAGCTTTAAGCAGTCCATCAACTGAGGTGTCACTTTATGGCAGACTGTATGGTAACACTATATCACTTTATTTTGAGTTAGAATGAAGTGAGATTTGGTTGAGTACATTTTAGTTTGTGTTAAGCTTATTTTAGGTGTATAAAAACATTTGACCAATATAGAGAAAGATAAGCTTAAAAAGTGAGTATTTCATTTTCACTTTTAATAGTATAAGTCCTCTATTGTATAAAAAATCCACCATGTATTTTTATGAAGTGAAATATTAATTTTACTTAATAACTATTAATGTAAAGTATGTGACTTTACAGTAGAAATTGAAATTTATTTTTAAAAAATCACGTGAAGTATTTATAATGTTATTTTCACTATGAACTATAGTTGCATGCTGACAAATGTTTAACAACCAGCTTTCTAAGATGAGTTGATAAAGACCTGTGGTTTGTGATATTTGCCAATTTCCATAGAGTAAAGTCTACTACCATGGCTGATTTAAAGCTACCAAGATGATATTACTTTAAAAAGAGTAGAGAAGAGAGCTGGATAAAACACCAATAAATATTATTTTGCTGTATACATTGAAATATTTTTCAGAATGTAAGTGTCAGTAAATACAGTAAAATAGTATTGAAGAGATTTAAGTATTCGTTTACTTATTTTTAATATATTTGTTTTTATTTAGCTGTAAGCATCATATAATTTAATTTTTAATCTTGACTGTCTTTAAAAATCTGTTCAGAAGTTCCTGAAATTTTAGCAATCAGTTGTAACAAGTCTATACAATCAGCTCCAGCATACTACTATGTCCATATATTTATATTACTTGGGTATTTTAGTAGCAATTGGCACAAAATAAAACAACACAAACTAGTTTAAGTACAAGAGGAAGTTACTGACTTACAAGATGCAGGCATACAGAGGGAGATAGTCTTTTGACATGACTGAATTTAGGGTTAAATTATGTCCTCAGTAATTACTCTAATTCATGGCAGTGATCATCTCTATTCATCCTCTTTCTTCATCCAGGACACTCATTCCACAAGGTAGCATGGTTGGCCCCACATAGTTGAGATTATTCGTCAACTGTATTGTTCATCTCACAACCACTGTATTGTTCATCTCACAACAACTGTATTGTTATGCTTCAACTCCATCGTGGTTCTCAAAATAACACTGTGATTGGGTCCTGCTTAAATCACATGTCCTCTTGTGAATCAATGATTTTCTTTGGGGACTTGGGAAAACCAAACAGTTTGGTTCTTGGGAAAACCAAAAGGTTCAGGAAATCTTAAGGGATAGTCCACTAGAATTAAGGGTTCCTTAAATAAAATGATTGTCAAACAAAGGAAAAGGGAAAAGGAAAGAAATCAAAACCAACAGAAGTATACCGCATTCTGCATATGAGAATATTAAAGTGAATGCTTTAGAGTGAATATTTTAGAGTGAATATTTTAGACTCTTTTTGTGACAATTGCTTAACTCTGAAATCTTAATGTGAAAGCAGCTATAAAAACAGGAAGTTTAATAGTTGTATGAATAAAATTTTACTTATATTAACATGTAGCAGATTAGTTTTAACCAGGAGCTAGAGTTTTCCAATAGCAACCTAAAGTCTGTGGCCATAAGATTTGGAACCAAATTTCAGAAAATTTTGAAAGTAAGTCACATAGTCCCAATAATATGAAAAGTGATGTTTAATATTCTTGAAAACACTTATCACAGCACTCTTATTTTCACAATATCTGAAATTCAGTTGACGAGAAAATAAATTGGCAAGTCAAAAGAGCTAGAAATATGGGCCTATTCTTATGAGAAAAACTTGACACAAAAGACTGAATCTAGACTGGCAATAAGAAACATTTTAGAGGTTTCAATGACACAAGCAGGCCACAGTGCCTTGTGTGACATAGGTTTGCCATCACTGATCTGGAGGCAGAAAGACCCCTAAACAAACAACCCTACACAATTAATGCCAAGGAACAGAACTGGATTTTAATAAAAGAACTTGTAACATCAACCAAACTGAGTTTAAATTTGCTATGCAACAATGAGAATTATATATGTCTGTCTCTCATGATTTGATGGATGCTGTGAATTGTAACTATCTTATCCTGGAATCTTCACTGTATTGTGCTGTGGGTAAAGAAATAACTATTTTGTTTGTAAATCTTCCAAATGATAAAGTTACTGTAAACTCCTCCCAGAGGCTGTACCTGGGAAGTCTCTTTCACATCTGCATGTAATCTAGATGATGAGTCTTCTGTCCCTTGATATCATGGATCACTTATATGAGAGCTTGAGTAAACTAGGAAAGAGATAAAAATAATTTTTTCATTAGTTAAGCTAATAATTTGTGATCTAGTGGTGGACTTTGGTGGAATACATGCGAACACAGAGTTTTGTTACTCTTCTGAATGAGAGGAAAAGATAAATTCCTCCTGTATTTACACTAGCCTAGCCACAGTGGCTAATTTGATCCTGAATCCAGAGCTGAAGTTTTTCTGGTTTTTGGAAGGTTAGCTCATAAGTTGTCTTGATGCTTCTACCAATGATCTTTCAGAGGCTCCTTAAATGTAATTAGGAGATTTGGCCAACATGTCTTCTGCAAGACATCCTGTACTGTGAAGTTGCTCCATTTGATCATGTAAAGCCATGGTTCTACACAAAAAAACTTACCATTTTTAAAATAGGATACCACTGGATACCAAAGTGAATACAAGTGCTCCATCCATGACACAAGTGAGGGATGTTACTGAGTTATATGGAACTTTGTTATGTAGCAGTGTATAACTGACACAAAATATGTATAGCTTAGACTCTTGCTTAATGTAATTATTCATGAAATTTTTTTCATAGATATTAGCGTGTTCATTTATAGGATAATACTCTAAAACGTATTGGGGGAAGAATAGAATATATGACCTCTAAACTACTTAATTTTTCTAAATCTTGAAAATTTCAGATCTGAAAACCTATTTGACCTCAATGATTAGGCATAAAAAATATTGGATGGAATAACTGTCATCTTATTATCGTTAATCATATGGTGGTTTGCCTCATGTTTTGTGCCAAAATTCTCATAAAGAAGAAATAAAATAAATTAACTCATACTAAGAACTTACTGTATGAAAAACATTAAAACAGTATAAACATCTCCTCTTGTACATTTAAATCTGATGTAAAGACAGCAACAAAAAGTAACAACTAGAAATTCTAGCTTAATACCATCTCCTCTGGAGGAATCTCACGAATCTTTCTGGAAATATGAAAAATATCTTAATGATGGCATAGAAACACTGAATCTGATGCTAATAACTAAAAACCTGGATTAAAAGTTAACTTATTGAGAGGGTCTAAAGAAATTTTGAACTACTCCATAGCACCTAGGATTTCAGTGGTGTATCTGCCTTGCTATACAGGCAGGTATAATAATCACTTTTGCATCACTGAAACAAAGCACTTGACTTCCTCAATTTAAAAGAGGATTATTTGGCTCATGGTTTCAGAGGATTCAGTACATGATCTGTTGGCTCAAAGGGTGAAATTAGATGGCAGAAGGAAGTGACAAAGGAAATCTCAACTCATGCCAACTAAGAAGCTAAGAGAGAGAAATGAGGCATGAACAAAAACCACACTTTTCCAGGTCATGTTTCCTAAAACTGACCTATTTCATCCAGGCTTCACTTCCTAAAAGAGCATTTGTATATGAACTCTTCAATGAATTTTTTCACAGATAATTTCAGTGCCCTTATAATTCAGTCACTGTAAGAAAACCCCATGTTTGAACACATGAGAATTTTGGGAGATATTTTTTATCTAAACAGAATAATCCTGTGCTCTTAAAGGTAGAATCCTTTGTTTTCTTTACTATGTACTTAGTTACAAATGCAAGTTCTGCAGGGAAGAAACTGCTTATTCTAATGTGAGCATATTATTGCCTTGGAAAAAAAAATATACAGCTCTCACCTATATCCACATATTTTTACTTTTTTATTAAATACCTTATGTTTTTACTGATGCCAGAGATGGTCAATCTATATAAACATAAGTAGCATGGCAAAAACTATCTGTTTTAATTCATATCTATTGCCTGTCTTAGAGCACACTTAGAGTTCTAGTTTGTCTTTAACATTAATGAAATAATAGCTTCCTCCCTGTACTTTGAGGGCTTTCTCCAGTCACACAAGCTTGGTCTGTCCTGCAAGTAAAACCCAAAATGTAGGGGATGTAACATGTCACTGTTGATGTTTAACAACAAAGAGAAGGTAACCAGTGGATAAATGATCTCAGCTTCTCCTCATTTTGATAGAAAAATTTTGTGGCTCAAGACCTCTGGAGATTTGAGCTCTATTTTTGGTGGTTGTCTTTTCAACAGTATATTCTTTATTGGCTGTCCTTTTCTTCTGTTTCACATTCCACTCCATCTCTGAAATCATATCGCTAGCAAATTACCTGCTTCTCTGTTCTTATATCAAGATCTGTTCTAAGAAGGGCAGATGGGTAAAAGTAGAGATAGGTAGAAGTGGCAGTTTCCCACAATAAGACTTTCCCTCAAAAAAGCAAAATAGGCAATATTTAAGAAAAGGCAAATGTCATTGCCAAACTTGCCAAGAAGTACAATTTTTCACACTGTTTTGGACTCAGAGTACCATTATTAAGGCCAAATATGACACATCCTTGAATTCAAGATGCTGAGTTCCATGGAAAATCTTCGTATTACCAATGTAGAGACAAAGAGCAGGGCCTTCCCCAAGGCAAACAAACAGTGTAAGTAGCATGCAAATATCAGTAGAACAAAATGGATTTTTTACTTAAAAATGTGCTTCTAATACTAAACTTTTTGGTGTGCATTATCGGTCATTAATACTGATAAATATAGCACTTGCTTTCATGATTTACAGGTATATACTTAATTTTCACAGAAAATCATACCACTTAGTACTACACTGGACATAAAACAATAATTATCAGCAAATGGCAAGAGGTAGATGCGCCAAATTCCTGTGTTCAAGACTAGCAGGAATAAGACATTTCTAAATCATTGTTTCAACAAATAAAACATAATGGGGCTAAACACACAAGAAATATTAATCACCTTTTACATGTCTTGGTTATTGATAATTCTAGAGCTGATTAAAGGAATTCAACTACAAAAAAAATTCCATGATAAGCAAAGTTTTGTAAAAGAAATTTTTAATAGGATGCAATATAATTAAAAGATCCTATACATCTAGCACCCTAAGATGGAAGAAAACAAATAATTTATTGACCTTAGCTACCACAGTGAGAATATTTCTGTGGCCTTTTCTGGATCCTTGCTCATATCTAATCTAGTTACTTACAATATTTTAAAATCTAGAATTTATAAAACTAGGTAAAATGAGATGTGTGACAGATGGTTATATAACAATATTTTAAGTAAAATATAATCTTGGAAATGTCTCATGGTACATAGAACAAAAGATATAAATCCATCATTGTTGATATGGACATTATATCTTTCCTGTGAATTATAAATTTGCTAAAGAATGGAAAACTTGGATTTCCTTAATTATATATGATGTTCTTATTTTTTGTTTGGTTTATATCATCTTACTAGTTTAGTAAGTCTCTATTTCTGTCTCTTTCTCTCTCACTTTCTGTCTCTCTCTGTCTCTGTCTCTGCCTGTCTGTCTGTCTGTCTGTCTCTTTCTCTCTATCTCTCTCTCTTTCTCTTTCTCATTATCTCTCATTGGTCAAATACAGAAAAACACATGTGAGAAAAGAAAATAGTGATTCAGAGAAAAGTAGTAACTGAATCAAAAAATAAGCATAAACTGATAAAAGTAATTGTGTGCACAGAATATGATAAGAAATTCATCTAGATTTGCAATCCAAGTCCATCAGTTAAAATGAAGGATTAGCCAAAAATCCTGTGATGAGTTGACTGCTCAGAATCTGTCTTTCATCAACTAAGACAGGAAACCACTAGATTAATGCACTTATGAGATGAATTATAATGAAGCATAGTGATATCAGTAATACACTGAAACCAAATATTCTGAAACCGAAACCTAATGAATGTAGAGGCAGACATGCAAGAAAGGAAGAGGATTAAATATTTTCCTATACATTTTATGGGAACTAGAATTCCCAGTGGATCTTTAAGTCTCTGTGATTTCTGGATTTTTTAGGATATCATTTGGGGAAGAAAAAAATCTTTTTAAAGTGTTTCATTATCTCTATGTGCAGATTGCAATTTATATTTATGAATTCATATAAACAATTTTAGGAGAAGGCTCCTTAATCTTGAGAAGAACAAAATTAGGAAGAGAAAATAGTGTCACATTCACATTATTTTTTCATCAGAACTCATAATGCTTGATGACTGTTTGTCACGTACAGATTAATTACACAGATTCGGTGAAGTGACCATGGTAACACAGGTAGTAATTATGAGTACAAGTTTTCAAACCAAGGATTTTTATTGAAATTTCTGTGCTATGTCAATTATATAAAGTAATTTTATGGTGACTGAAGTCACAGGATTCCTATAGTTTCCAGCAAAAATTGGAAAATAATGACTCCTAGACCTAAGTCACATGATCAACTATTTCTCATATCAACTATTGCTCATGATTTAATGATATAATTTTCTATGGTATCTCTACCGTGATTGCTAAGACACACTCTATTATGCAGACAGGTTCTCTGGCTCTGACTCGGAGTTGATGCTTCATCATTTCCTGTGGCCACAGTTCTACGAAGAGAATATTTATCTAAGAGAAGTGTAAGGCTGGACAGCTGTGTTGTTTGAAGACAAACATTTTATTTCCTACCATAATCTCAAATGAACTGGAATGAAACACATATATGATTCATTATTCCTTGAGAGACATAAATATTAAGGGAAGAGCTAGATTCCTTGATTTGACCACAATGCCAAGGTAGAGAAGATCATTAAGAAACAGAAACACCCTTCTGCTTTTTTAACTCCTCATGGAACATGAAGTTTTGTAGAGGCAAAGTCCAAGTCCAAAATACCTGAAGCAATAAGTAGACAAGAAAACAGTAGAATTGACTTTAGATATGGAAAATAATTTATGGCAATCCATAATTTCAAAAATGATATTTTATATAATTTATTATTCACAGTTACTTATTATTCACTGGTAGAATATGAAAATATGAGGGATGTTATGATTTGTATATAGTCTGTGTCTTCAATAGCTCCTCTGTGGCAAGGCATGGTCCTGAGGTGACAGGTGAAAGGTGGAATAATCTATGAGAGGCGGCCACTAGCAGGAGGGTCTGAGTTCCTTGTTATGTTAGTTATTTCTCCTGAGAGTCCTTGGTACTTCTGATAGGATGCTGTTTACAAATGGAGCAAACCTGGCTCTGCTTAACTTTTCTTCTCTGCTCTTTTTAAACACGTGGCTACTGACTCCTTCATGGAATAAAGCAATGATGTGACCATCCACTTCCCTCATCAGAAGTCAAATCACTGGGCACCACTGTCAACCCTAGTCCAATCTAATCTTAGACTCTGAACCTCCAGACTTGTGAGCTAAGTAAACTTCCCTTTGTTTCTTAAGGAGTGGTCTTGGCATTTCAATGTACAATAACATTTCATATTATGATTGAGGAAAGAAATATATCAAAAGAAAACATGTGACCATTGGTAGTACGTACTGCTTTCTGCTCTTTATTTTCTGTAAGGAAATTACTTTGTCAGTGGGATATTACCCTAAGTGGCTCTTGAATAAATATTTTAATAATTATTTTAATATCTTTTTTGATTTCTAATTTAGTTTCATTACTGTTAGAGAATATAGTTTGTATGGTGTTGGCTTTTTAAAATTTGCTGATATATATACATATATACATATATACATATATATATACATATATATATAAAATTTGCTGATATATATACATATATACATATATATATACATATATATATAAAATTTGCTGATATATATACATATATACATATATATACATATACATATATATACATATGTATACATATACATATATACATGTATATATATCAGCATTTTTATTTATTTTTAACTGGCAGTGTTATTAAAAACACAGTTATTCAACCACAGTTTTAGTATAAAAGTTTACTTAAATCTCTAACCTCAACTCTCTCACTCCATGAAAGGGTTGTCCTTAACTCAACACACAGAAATCCTGGAGTCCCTACTGCACTGCTGCCTCTGATGATTTGTATCTTGGATTAGGCATTAATTCCAACAACATAGAACTGAAACCAGCAAGTAAACTATCATATGGATACCAGAATGAAACTTGCAAGGGGAGAAGCTAATATTGGAGCAAGTTACGTTTATATTTTGTGTAAGGCAGTGTGAAAAATCTGAGTAGCACTTTACAAACTTGAGAGAACTACGCAATGTTTTCTTCTAAGTGTAAAGGGCTCAAGCACTGAGAATGTAGAGCCCAGAAAGAGTATGATAAATACTATAGAAATGTTAAAATATATCTCACTTTCCTAGATTTACATGAAAGAAAAGTACACGGAGTACACTCAGCAGCAAAAGTTGCATTCATTGCTGAAGAGTGTGTCCCAGTAACAATAGCTGCACCTCAAAAAATGGACTTTTAGGGCCAGAAGTTTGACTCAGTGACTTAAAGCAACTGCCTGGCAGGCGCAAGGTTGTGAATTTGATCCTTGGTACCGAAAAAAAAAAAAAAAAAAAAAAAAAAAAAGGACTTTTAATTTTTATTTTCAAATTATGCAACCTAAATTATACATCCCTTCCAAGCAATAACCACACTTCAAAAGACAGATTTTCACAGCTGCCAAGAAAACGTGCAAAGGGAAGTTAAATGTGAAATAGTCTTTGCCTGCTGTTACTATCTAAGCAGGACAAAAGAAATAACAGATTGGTTAACTGATCAGAGTCATTGAATCTGGTATTTACTTAACAATTAAGGAAAGAAAAATGCTTATATGTAAAAGAAGAAATGTTAGACTCTTTCAAAACTGGAAAGTTTAAATAGTCATCGATTTATCTGTGCTATTGCTTCCTAACACACATTATATTTGAAAACTATAGAGCAAATCTGAGCTCATTGCTCTGTATCTCTTCTGCATGTTGTAAGCTGAGATGGGATCAAAATTGAAATGTTTTAAATTTATTTTCAGAACCACTCCAAAATTAAATTTGCTAGTCTAATTCTTAATAAGATCTTCATTTCTTGATATGTGAAATTAGAATCTGAGTTATAATTTGTCTTACAAGAAAGATAAAAAAGAAGCGACATATGGAATTACAAAATTCTTCACTAAGTAAAGATGGCAAGACTACAGAAATTTGAATCAGTATAAAAGAAATAGGGATTTTCATCGATGAAATATGCATTTCATTGGTGAAAAAGTTAAATTTTGAGCTATAAAAATATAAATCATCTATACTTTTAAAAGCTTATGTACTATGAAATTTTGAAATTGCAAAGCTAAAATTAAATTCTATCTATACATTTAAAAGGATATCTCAAATATTTTGATATGGATATTTTATATTTATACAAGTGATAGATAGCATATTCAATATAAATTATGCTGATTTAAATTATAAATATCTATTTTAGGTTAGGTATGGCACATGCCTAAATTTCCAGCACTCTGGAAAACTGAGGAAAGGGAAAGCAAATCACAAGTTTAAGCCTAGCCTGGGAAATAAGTGGGTTAGTGAGACTTTGTCTCAAAAAATAAAAAAACAAAAACAAAAACAAAAAACCACCTGAGACTATATCTCAATGTGAAAGTTCCCAGTGAAATTCCCAGTGTAGCCAAAATAGCAACAACATTCTAGCTACTAATTTAAACACATTGAAGGTTCAATAGAATCCAAAAGAATTACTGAATGAAAGAGAAAAGATGAGAGAAACATGCATGATTACTGGATACATGACAGAAAAATAAAACTAATGGTGTCACTTCCTGAATTTGTCTTCTTCTCTGCACATCCCCTTCACCTACCC
The DNA here is from genome assembly GCA_004363535.1 of Dasyprocta punctata. NCBI lineage: Eukaryota > Metazoa > Chordata > Mammalia > Rodentia > Dasyproctidae > Dasyprocta > Dasyprocta punctata. The sequence goes on along the minus strand of RJWM01032811.1, from coordinate 9,877 downwards.
AACACAGAGGTTATATTCTGCACTGAAGCATGTGATTCTGGTTAAGTGTTCACTGTCATTAAAAATAAAGTGATGTATGATACAGGAAGAGAAGCTATCTCGTTGGAAATGGAGGAAATGTTTTAGTTTTTCAAGAAAACTTTTAAAGTTTGGTGTTATTTCAAAAGTTGTATCCTGGAAATATAGTATTTTAGTCAATCGACATATGACTGTTAGACTGAAACAAGCCAAGAGTCATTCTGATTATGGCCATAAAAAGGAGTACTAAGAAAACAGTATTGAATTCAACTCATTATGAGAACAGACTACCAGACTACTGCATTGTGTTAGTCTCTTTGAATAGTGAATTCATCTTTCAATCCAGTTTCAAATCAACTGCTAAGATGAAGCACCATTTTTTTTCTTTTCTGGTTATTTCAGAGGCAGAAAGTTCTTCCATGTATGCCTTACATCTGAGTTATTTCTTGTTGCTAGAACTAAATGCCTAACACTCATAAGTCAGGGAAGGAAAGGTTTACTTTATGTTGCAGTTTGTAGAGGTTTCAGTCAATAGTGGGCTGGTTGCAAGGCAAGGGCATTTCGAAGGAGAAACAGTCCATGACATGCGAGGCAGGAAGAAGTGAACACTCAAGGTAGGAGGGATATATATATATATCCAGGCCATGGCCACACTGACCTACCTCTTTCCACTAGGGTTCACCTGCCAGCATCATACAAATTACAAACCCATCAGTGGACTGATCCAATATCATACACTCATAATCCAGTCACCTCCCAAAACCACACCTAAGAGTGCATGAGACTTTGCCAAGACATTTACATATGAGATAAAGGATCTCAGATAGATTCTTTCTTTTCAAATATATCAACAAAACAAAAATCGAAGTTTATTTGATGTGATAAAAACAGAGAAGAGTCAACATAGTATCAAATCATTGAATAAAGACAGATGCTAAATAACTTAATGAGTAAATATGTATGTTTATGTGTGTTCAATTAAAATATTCATTGATAAAATAAAAACATTTACGTTGTGTTGTGTTACATGTTTGTATCTTCATGATATAAAAATGGCAAGAATAGAGTGATTTTAAACAGTATAAGAGAAAGATAAATTTGGTTATTTTTCTTGTATTTCTAAACTTCTGTAAAATTAGTATTAATGGAGAAGAAGAAGAAAATGATGATGACGATGTGTGTGTGTGTGTGTGTGTGTGTGTGTGTGTATTTTTGGGTATCTGTTTTCCAAATAAGATAGGATTGTGTTTTTTCATTCATTTATTAATTTTCCCAATATTCTCCAAACAAATATCTGTGGTCACTCTACAGTAAACTGAAATTGAATATAAAATGGCAAATAAGAGATAGTTTCAAATAATGAACAAATAATATTACACAGTGTGCTAGATTTCATAATTTTAGTAAGAACAGAAAACCCAAAAACAGCTATAATTTGTTATTTGTTGAGGTGGCAAGATCAGAGAAGCAAGGTGAAGGACAATTGAGATGGAGATTGTGACTTCTCTGAACTGCAAAGGTAAGGGAATAGGCAGCATTTAGGAATGTAAATAATGAAAATTACCATCAAATATGTATATTAATAGTGAAAAACGAAAAAATTAAAAGGTTAATTCTTTGAGAGTAACAAAATCAAATAGTATTTAGGTGACAAAGTAACAACAACAAAAAGAATACTCAAAACCTGATCAGAAATAAAAGGATACATGCATCTAAACTTATATAAATATATTTTGAAAAAATCTTATAAAAATATTATCAGTAAACTCAATAGCTCAGATGTGTTGGGAACATTCCTAAAAGAAACAAACTACTAAAACTAATTCTCAAAAAAAAAAAAAGCCTAAAAATCTGAGTAGAACTATAGCAAGCAAAACTAGCTGATAATCAGAAAAAGAACCAGGATAAAATGATGCTCAAGAATAGATGCTGCTATAATTAAATACTACTATTTAGAGAATTATGCAGTAAGACTTTTTTTACAAGTTATCCCAAAAACTTAATAGAGTATCTTAATTCTTTCTTTCAGATAATCATTAACCTGATACAAAATTCAGGCAAGATAATATAAGAGTAGTGTAATGTCAGCAAGCCCAACACCAAAACCTTCAACAAAATTTCAGCAAACTAAATACATAAAGGATTATGCACCATATTTGGTGGGATTATTGCATATGCAAATGTGATAAATCAATCAATGTAATGTATGTTAATTGATTAAGAAAAAATGAAAAATGAAATATGCATTCACAAGAAGCATAGAAAAATCATAATGCAGAATTAAAAATACCTTCTGGGTAGGAATATTTAACAAATTAGGAATAGAAGGAAAATCTCCAATTCAATAGAAGTATCTGTGAAATGTCTGTAGTGGCATCATATGTGTTGCCACAAAATTAAATTTTAAAAATTATTATAGACCTGGGATCCAGGTGAATAGCACTGGAAGGCCCAGAGACCTGTGTGAATATCAGATGTATAGTCGGGGCCTACAGTCGAGATATACAGGATGGACAGTTGAGACTATATCAGAAGCACCAGTAACAATATAAGCCAACAGGTGGTAAGTTAGCTGAACCAGCATTGTGGCTGAACACAAAGACACATGAAATAGAAGCAGGCAGATGAGGCTGCCCCTTTTGTCTCATCTTGTTTTTTTTCTTTTTCCTTTTCTTTTTTCTAAATGACATGGGAGAACTGCAGCCACATAAAACTAATCCCATCCCCAAAACCTAGAGACCAAGTTCAGATATTCCCTGATTATCCCTTTATTCTTTGTTTTCTGTCCTCTTTTCTAGGTCCCAAAGCTTGCATGATCATCCTCTGTCCTCCATTTTTGCTTAACTTTCTTTTCAGTTATCTGTGTTTTATTCAATAGCTTTCTTAAATTTCCTCACCAAAGGAAAACATTCTACCAAGGGGAAACACTTTGCATACAAGCTCCCAATTTATGAGCAGCTCTGTTATATAATTGTGTATTTTGCTCCTATGGTTTAGGATACAAAATTAATAGTTATCACAGTTTGTCAGTTTCTAAACTGTGCTTAATGCTATTGTTATTGCTAATAATACTACTTTAGCTAAATTGTCATACCTGTTGTAATCCATTGTTTTCCCTTCTGTAAAAATACTATTAAGTTCAGCAGTACTAACCTTACCACAGCCAAGTACCAAAGGACTAGGGACTAAACCAAACAGACAGAAGCATGTCACTCTTAATTAACTGGGAAGGCAGTATCCTGTGAAAGACACAAATCAAGAATCTCCTACACATAGAAGACATTGCTGAAGAGCAGACATTTCCTAGAGAGGATTTGCTAATACTGATATAGCTACCTACAACAGAAACTTACGAGAAGCAACACAGAAAAAAAATAAAATATTTTAAACAGAAAATGACAAGACACAGAAGCAACATGTGATCTTAGACATCCAACCAACCCAGAAGAAGTCCAGGAGACAACAAGATAGAGTAAAATGTAAAACACACACCTGAAATTTCTGAAATGATAGAAACCAAAGTAAAGAAGCAAATCCATGAGGTTATAGAGGAAATCAGATCAGAAATAATCTTTCAGGTAAAAAAAAAAGAAATGCCAACAATCATAAAGGAAATGCTTAACAAATGTGGAGTAGGGAAAAATAAAAAATAGAGGATGATAGAAAAATTAAGGAAACCTTTAATGATCAATATAGAAAAGGAATAGATTTTATGAAACAGATTCAAACAGATATCCTGGAAATTAAAATTTCCACTGAAAGCTGGTAAAACTGCTTGAACAAACCTGAAGATAGATTTTCAGACCTTGAAGACAGCATTGTGGCCAATGATCATGAAAGGAAATAAGACAAATCAGGAAATGATTTAACAGCTGGAAGATGATGCAAAGAAAAATAATATGACTGAGGGGTGTCAATTAAAAAATCAGGAGTCAACACAAAAGACATAAAAAACTACAGAAGCAATAACAGAAAATTTCCCAAGCATGGGAACAGAAACTGATATACAGATAAGTAAGGCATACAGAACTCCAATTAGCCATAACCAAAATAAATTTATACCCAGATACATAATAAACAAGATTCCAGAAATTCAGCACAAGATCTGTATTTTAAAAGCTGTCAGAGTAAAGAAACAGATCATTATAAAGGAAAGCCCATCAGAATCACAGCAGACTTTTCAACACAAACCCTTAAGTCAAGAAGAAGTTGGAATGAAGTATTTCAATTCCTGAAAGAAAACAATTTCCAACTCAGATTGATGAATCCTTCAAACCTGTCTTTCAAAACTAATGGAGAAAAAAGATACCATCATGATAAAGAACAACTGAAGAAATTCATGACCATTAAATCAACCCTACAAAAGAGTACTGAAGTATATTCTAGAAAGACATAACAATGACCAGAAGTCCAAGAAAAACAACAGTAAGAGACAGGCAGGCAGGGCAAGCAATTAAACAGAGGGGAAAATCAGGGAACCAGCAGAAGGAAAGTATCATGATAAGTCAATACATATCAGTTATAACCATCAACATAAATGACCTCAACTCACCAGTCAAAAGAATCAGACTGGCAGAATGGATAAAGAAACAAGATCCAACAATATACTGCATACAAAAAACACGCTTAACCCAAAAACAAACTCATAAACTGAAAGTCAAAGGATGGAAAACAATGCTCCATGCAATAGGAAAAAAAAAAGGAAAGGACAGTTATTCTGTTTGTGCAAAATGTGAGCTTTAAACCAATAATGATCAATAGAGATAAAGAAGGTGACTGCATGCTTGTTAAGGGAAAACTTGAAGAGGAAGTTATAACAAACATCAATATGCATGTACAAGATACAGGAGCACACAACTATATAAGATAACCACAATTAAACCACCTAATGTTGCACATCAAGCTTCTAGGAAAAGAAGAGCAATTGAAGCCCAAAGCACATGTAAGGGGAAAAAATTATAAAATTGGAGCAGAAATTAGCATAATTGAGACTAAGAAAACAATAATAAGAATTAATGAATAGAAAATTTGGGTTTTGAAAAAATAAATAAAATTTATAACCACTTCCCCAAACTTATAAATAAAAGGAAAACAAAAACTCAAATTCGTGAATTGAGGAATGAAAAGGTTAAATCACTGCAGATCTTGCAGAAATTCAAAAGATTATCAATACCTATTTCAAAAATCTTTACTCTCATAGTAACAAAAATTGCAACCCCAACCAGTCTACTTTCATTTCTCAGTTGCTCAGGTAATTGTTGCCTTTGAAGTTCTAGTTGCTTCTGTCTCCTAGAATTGGCTGGTCACTGTGATGCATAACTGGTCACTCTGATACCTACTGCAATATTCCAAATTGGCAAGCCATTATATTTCTATACTTCTTCTTTATTTATTACATACAAGCCCTAGACCAAAAGAGACCAGGTCTTGAAATTTTGAGGAGCAATTTATTTCTAATCAGTGCCCATTCAGTGTAAAATAAATCTGCCTCCAAATCTTGGGCTGTGTTTGGATATTTCTGCTTGCCTTTGCATGGAAGAAATGGACAAATTCCTAAATGTGTGTGAATAACCAAACCTGAATCAAGAAGGTATTAAAATTATGAATAATCTGCACACTGAATTCCACAGTGTGGAGATTCTTCAAAAAGCTAGGATTGGAGGTCCCATTTGACTCAGTTATTCCCCTTCTGGGTATCTCCCCAAAAGAATTTAAAACATCGTACCACAGCATTATATGTCCACCTATGTTTATAGTTGCCTAGTTCATAACAGCTAGACCTTGGAAACAACCTAAATGCCCCTTGACTCAGGAAGGACAAAAAAGATGTGGTATTTTTATATAATGTAATACAACTCAGCTATAAAGAATGATATACTAGATATTTTCACTCTTAAATGGATGAGCATTGAAAATATACTTCTCAGTGAACTAAGTAAGTCACACATGTGTAACCATCACATTGTTGCACTTGTGTGATGAAATGAAAGAAAATCTATGTCTATAAAAATTAGTTAAGATAGTTAAAGAAAAAGAATTTTGAGTGAAAAGTAGTTTTCACAGGGTCATCTTCAGATTTCATTTTTAATCTGAAATGTTTATTTGAAAATGATAGAGTGATCATAGCAAAAAACATAGTCATATAGCTGGTTTCTCTTGATTCATTGAGGTGAAAGTTTTGTGCTAATAATTTTCTGGACAATGTTTCATGCCTATATCTTATACTTTAAACAACTACTATAAATATAACAATATGCAATGTGCTGATTGTTGTTAATCTCCTATTGGCTTGTTGTGAAATTGTTTTACTTTAATGTCTTACTTTTCTTCTGATTAAAAAATTATGAATAAACCAGTATCAGTTAATGAAACTGAAAATATACTTAAAAGCCTACTAACAAAGAAAAGACCAGGCCCTGATGGATGCAATGCTCAATTGTACAAGAAGCCTAGAGAAAATTTAATGCCAATATTCCTCAAAATATTTAATGAAATTTAAAGGGAAACAATTCTCTCTATCTCTTTCCTGGATGTAAGAATTACCATGATACAAATGACATGGAAGATCCAACCATGAAAGAGTACTATAGGTCAATCTCCCTAATTAACATCTATGCAAAAATCCTTAATAAGATACTAGCAAAAAGAATGCAGCAAATCATGAAAAAGATTATACATTAAGACCAAACTGCATTAATCCTAGAAATTCAAGAATGGTTAAATATGTGCAAATCAAAAAATTTAATACTCCATATCAACAGAGCCAAACACAAAAATCACACAAACATCTAAATAGATTCAGAGAAAGTTTTTGACAAAGAACAACACTCATTCATAATAAAAAACCCTACTTAAAATTGGAATAGATGGCCTTTACCTCAATCTGATAAAATCCATCTATGACAAACCAATCGCCAATCTCATACTAACAAAAACTGCAAGCTTTCACTCTAAAATCAAGAACACAGGGATGACCACTATCCCCACTCCAATTCAATAGAATTCTGGAAACATTAGTGAGAGCAACTAGATAAGAAAGTGAAACAAAAGGAATAAGGACAGGAAAGGAAGAAGTTAAACTGTCATTATTCACAGATGACATAATATTCTACATGGCAGACCCCAAATACTCCACCAATTTTTTTCTAAATTTAATAACCAAATTAGTAGTGTAACTAGATAAGAATCAACACTCAAAAATCAATAGCATTTTTGTGCATAAACAACAAACTCACTGAGAGAGAAATTAGGGAAAACATGCCCTTTATAATAACATCTGTAATGGTGCATACATTGTGTCAATTTGAGAAGTTTAGAGGTTTAATGAAGTGTCTCACAAGGGGGTCAGTGTCCTCACTTTGCAAACATCCTCATCTTGTGCAAGAGAGGGGTACAGAGGTTGTATGAGTGCTCCACCCGCCCTGTGGGGATAGTCTGCTTACAATAAAAGGGAGGAAAGTAGGTCCTCCCTTTTTTGCTCTTAGTGCTTTTCTTGTCTTCTTTCACCTTGAATTGTTAACTCTGTTGCATACCACCCTGCCTTAGAGTCAACTGATTATGGAATGAAACTTCCACAAACTGCGAGTAAAAGAAATGTTTCCTTGCTTAGTTTTGGGTGTTGGGTATTTTGTCCCACAATGAGAAAAAATTATCTAAGACAGAATTTGTTACCAGAGAGGTGGGGTCATTATAGTGACTATACCTGACCATATGATTCAAGAACCTTTGGGAATGGCTTTTGGGAACATTTTGGAAAGGCTCCAAGATGTTCCCTGAGAGAAGAGCTGGAATGCCTTAGACTTTTCTGTATAGGAGATTCTGGTCAGAGATCAGAAGATCAGAAGGCTGATAGAAATCCTGCCAGTAAAAACTAGATTCAGGAGGTTTATGCTGAGAAGGACTGCACTGAGTGCTGAATCCCAGATGATGCATGTTATGACTTGGCAAAAAAGTTTGCATTTTGCTTGTGAACAGAGACTTTGCCTGAGACTAAGATTTAGGGCAGTGGACTAAAGTAGCAGAAGAAATTTCAAGGCAGTTAAATGTTGAGGCAGTGGCATGGATATTGTTGGGCGCTTGTAGGCAAAGAGCCCAGAAGGATGATATAAAATGCTGTGAGTTTGGACAGAAAGGAAGCTCCAGGATAACTGAACTGTAAAGGATATTTAAATTGCTGAGGAGGAAGAGGAGAATATAAAAAATGGACAGGAAGGCTTGCTTCCTGCTGGCAGCCAGTGCTGGCAGGGAGACACAACCAAATCCACCCCTGCTAGCCCACCGCTGCAATTAGAAAGCTTTCTTCCTGTGGACAGCCAGCATTGTCAGGGACATGCAGTCAGATCCACCCCTGCGTGCTGCCATTGCCATCAGAAAGCTTGCTTCCTATGAGCAGCCAGTGTGATCAAGGAGACACAGCCAGATATGCCCAGTGCACCCACAGGACACCATGGGAGACCCTTGCTTCCTTTGGGCAGCCATTGCCCACCAGAAGAGTCAGACAAACATACCCCTGTGTGCCTGCCACCACTGGGGAAGTCCTGGTGCAGACATGCAAGCTGAGAGATGAAGCAGCTCCACAACCACACACACCTGGCCGTTGGAGAAACCTCAGTCAGCTTCACGAGTCTGGAGAAACCCATGCCGCACTCTGGTACCTCCTGGAGAACCTGGGCTCAGAGGAACCCAGGTGCCTGTCCCATTCCCCTATGCTGCAGAGGGGCAGCCAATGTGGGAAGTGCCTGGGACCTCACAGAATCCATAGTCCATTCACTTCAGTTTATAGGTAAGGGATCTGTTATAAGCAGAGATGTATGGTATTCTTCCATTTTTAACAGCAAATTGTTAAACTGGGAAAATCTAATTTGACCTTGCATCAGAATTGTCCTTTAGTTTCACAGACATCATGTAAATTCTATTTCTGGTACTAAATCAAGAATCTTTCTCGCTTTACTTCATTGAAATTTCTTAGACTATTTTACTTTAGTTAACTTATTTTCTATATTAATGTCACAGTTTTTATGCTTTTAATAAGATTTTTAATTAAGAAAACTGCATTCCTTTCATCATTATTCCTAACAAATATTTGATTAAACTATGACATAAGAGAAACTTGTCTCAATTGAAACTTGTCACAGTTAGGGTTTCATCTTCTTCCAATGAAGCAAATAGCTAACAGAATGATTTTTACCATTTAAAGAAAAAAAAGATATTCAAGATATGCACTGTTCCAGGGTAATGGTTGTGAATAGTAGTTTGTTATAGAATTTTAATGGTTGGATTATAACACCCATTTCTAAAATGAATCACATTTATTACCATTTAAGGTATGACATAAATTGTAGGTTGTAATTGCTTGCAGATTTTCCTAAAGCAATAATATATCTACATTATACCTGGAGTGTGCTGTTGACTTAATAAACTGGAGGAAGCGTTACCACAAACCTCAGGGAAGAAATGGAAAGAAAAAGAGATTGCTGCAAGAATAAAGATCTCCATTTACTCCAAGTAAAATTTAAACTGAAATGAAAATAAAGCATCAAAAAGATAGTTTTCAGCTTCAAACTCATAATCTTTAATGTATCCTTACTTGGGTCTGCAGGATGTAGTATGGAAAGGTTGTTTGAAATTGTTTATGCTAATGGATTTTAAATATGCATTTAGATATGCAACTCTCATTAGCAAATTTTCAAATGTATAATACAAAGTATAATTTAACATTTATGTGATTGAAATAAGGTTTCAAAAGTATGTCCCTTAATCCAATCTCCATTCTTACATCTACTCTTCAATTAGATATGCCCAAGTCACCAATGAGTATGTATTAAGAATGTATTAAGAATATTACACTAGAACATGGTTA
>RJWM01032810.1:7420-21247 GCA_004363535.1 Dasyprocta punctata | reverse complement strand
TCAGAGAAAGAAATACAAATGGCAAATAAATATATGAAAAAATGTTCAACATCAATGGTCATTCGGGAAATGCAAATTAAAACAACACTGAGATTCCATCTCACCCCAGAAAGAATGGCCAAGATTCAAAAATCAAGCAACAACAAATGCTGGAGGGGCTGTGGGGAAAAAGGAACTCTTCTCCACTGTTGGTGGGAGTTTAGGTTGGTGCAACCACTGTGGAAGTCAGTGTGGAGATTCCTCAAGAAGTTAGGATTAGAGATCCCATTTAACCCAGCTATCCCTCTTCTGGGCATTTTCCCAGAATTGAAAACATCATACCACAGTGATATCTGTGCACCCATGTTTATAGCAACCCAATTTGTAATAGCCAGATCTTGGAAACAACCCAAGTGCCCAGCAATCAAAGACTGAATAAAAAAGATGTGGTATTTTTATACAATGGAGTACTACTCAGCTATTAAGAAAGATTGTATTGAGACTTTTATAGGTAAATGGTCACGACTTGAGACCATACTCATAAGTGAGATAAATCAAACCCACATGTGTAAATACCGTATTGTCTCCCTAGTGTAAGAAACGGAAAAGTATATATGATTCAAAATCTATAATAAATACTGCATAAGGGTAAAAAACAGCTCAAAGAGCAAAAGTAACTGGGAAGGCAATAGGCGGAAAGAGAAAAGGGAAGAGGAAAAGATATAAACCTGTATATATGTATATGTAAGATAACTAAAAAGAACACTGCTGAATGTATTCGTTATTGAGAAAGAACAATTAATACTCATGATTAGATCAATCTTGCATGTCTATATCTGTTAATGTAAGAAACCATTTTAAAGATAGCGATGCGCAATATTGCAACCATTGTCAATCTTCTATCTTCTGGTTTTGTAAACCTGCAATGTTATGTATTTACCCTAGTCATTTGTTTGTCTCTTTTGCTTGTTGTTTTTACTATATATGTCGTCTTTTTTTTGTTTTGTTTTGTTTTGTTTTGTTTTTCTTCACTTAAATTGAAAAAATAACAAATGAAGAAAAACTTCAAGAAAGGAATAGCAATAAAATAACAGATGCTTCTAAAGAGTTGTGTATCATGCATTTTCCTACACACAAAAGATTAGTACCTTTCCATATTCTGATATCCCCTTCAATCTCTTTTTTCAGAGCACTATAGTTTTCAATGTAAAGATCTTTTACTTCCTTTGTTAGATTGATTCCCAAATATTTCATTTTTTCAATGCTATTATGAAAGGTGTGGCTTCCCTACTTTTTCTCTCAGTGATTTTGTTATTTGTGTACAGGACTGCTATTGATATTTGAATTTTGACTTTGTACCCAGCTGTGCTATTGAATTTGATTAATAACTCTAGTAGTCTTTTAGTGGATTCCTTGTGATCCTGTATGCAGAGTTTCATGTCATCAGCAAACAATGATAACTTGACTTCTTCCTTTCCTATCCTTATTTCTTTTATTTGTTTCTTTTCTGTAATTTTCTGGCTGATGCTTCCAGAACTATATTGAATAGGAGTAGAAACAGTAGTCAACCTTATCTTGTTACTGATTTTAGAGTGAATGCTTTCAGATTTTGACCATTTGTTATGATGTTGGATGTTGGTTTGTAACAGATGGCTTTTATCAGACTGATATGAAGACCATCTAACCCTAAATGTAACTCATATTCAATTGTCTTATATAAATTTTAAATATATATTACAAAAAAAGATGGAAAAAATTGATCAATGGACACTATATTTCAATTAGATATAAAAGAGAACTTCAGATGTAACACTGTACACCAGTCTGTTTGTAGATAATGATAATGTACTATATACTTCTGAGAGCTAGTAAAAAGGGATTCTGAACATTTTCTCCATAAAGAAAAAATAAATGACGAGATAAAAAGTATTTAAACAGATTTAAATATTACACAAGCAATGCACACTTATTGGTAAAATGGTAGTTGGCAATAAAAACATCTAAATAAAAAACTTATAACAGCAAAAATTTCAGCTCCACATCAAAATTTGTGATGATTTGCAGCAATCTGTGTATAGCACAGTACATTAAACAAACTATTGAGTTATCCTTATGAGCACATTTTCAGGTGAGGTGGTACAAGGTGACGCTCTGTATTCTTGTTGCAGTTTCTCATAATGTAAGCGAAGGTCTTTTTCCTAGTGTATTTGGAGATATATTTTTTAAAGTTAATTTCATTGGTAAACCTTTGATACACATGATGATCACATCATATCACACAAATTCATCCTAGGGAATTTGTACCTGTACATAATATATCTTGCCTCCTCTTTTTCCCCATTCCATTTCCCTCCCTTCAACACTTATTCCCCTGCTTATTTACAAAAACTTTGTTTCCATTTTTCCCTTCTATTCACTTTTTCCCCCTCATTTCCCATCTTTCACTTCCCCCTTCTCCCTCCCTTCTTCCCTTTCCTATTTGAATATTTTCTTTCTAGCTCCCTATATCTATCATCCATTTGGGTGAAAATAAGGATCAAACTATATTCTGTGCATTTTTGTGCTTATTGTTGGTGATTCTGCTAGTTAAAGTGTCCCCATCCTAGAGCTAAAATGCTGGCTAATATTGCCAAGCAGAGGAGTGCGTGTTGTGTCTTCAGAAAAAAATAATGCCTATGTTGGTTCAGTCAGCTTCATTTGACTGGCTTTCATTCTGGTATAGTAATGATATAGACAGTTGACTATTAAAGAAACTATCTTTACACAGATTCAGAAAAAACTAAATAATACTGATTGTTGGATGAATATATTGAGACCAAAAGTTTGCAGAAAGGTAGGGACTGTTTCCTCTTTGAGCAGTAAGTCAGCTTTAGTTAATCAAGTATCTGGGTTTAGATTGTGGAACGTCAGTACAAATAATGAAAACTGAGTCTACTAACCTGACAAAAGATAAGATTATCATGTTAGTACCAGAATAATTAGAGCTAAGGTAATAAAAATATTCATGTATAGCTAAAAATTCCATAATGATTAAAAGATCAAACCGCAAAAGAAATACTACAATCTTGAATTTGATGAACCCTAAATTTTCCATTTTCTGAAAGATTGCATAAATCGGTGCTTTTATTTACTTATTTATTTATTTATTTTTGGTTTACTATTTTGGTGAATGGCAAGTAATAGCATCATACTAGAATTTGTCTTAATGAATGTTTTGTAACACTAAATTTAATTTACTTAGAAATGCAATATATGAGGATTATGTATTTTTCCAGAGTAAATTTTAGAAGTGGTTCTTTTTTAGGAAATTATTTTATCTGGGCTGTTGCCTTTATATTCACAGATATTTTCAAAATAATCCCCTGTTACACTTTTCATATTATCCCCCATTTCAGTTTTTCATTCTTGATTATGATGGTTTGATATATTCCCTCCTTCTCTCTGTCCTTTGTAAATACTTGTTTAGTCAGCTGAAAAGTTGCTAATTTCAATTTTCTCAATTTATGCTTTCTCTTTTCTCATATATTCTCTTGTTTTTTAATTTTTAAATTCTGTTTGAATTAACATTAAGATTTAACTTTTTCAATTTTAAGACTTCCTAGTTTGAACTTTTGCATAGTTTATTTTTGATGTATGAATTCAATACTATAAATTCCTTTTTATGCGTTAATTTCTGTATATTGCAAAATTAATAATTGATTCTTTTTCAAAATAAGATCATTTCTATGTGCATATAAACATGTATATTAATGTTATGCTTGTTTGTTATATGTATAATGTATATACATATACAAAAGTATATATCTTATATATAGCCTTAACTCATCTCCACAACATTATTCAGACTAGTAAATACATTGACTAAAGAAAATCAAAATAGGAGAATCCACCCGCACACTCCGGGAGGGCGCACTCACTAGCTGCGCACAAGATCCAGCTCTACCCAGTCACCTGACTCAGTGCAACCCACCAGGGGAACACTCGGCCAGCCTCACAGGACAAAGAGGTACTGAGTCCAGCCCAGTCAAGGACCCCAGAGCTGCTCATCAGGGACTCACCAGCATAACTACAGGGCCTTGGAGAGCTTGGACTCTCCACACCAGAGCTCAGGGCACGTGTGAGCTCCATTCTTCAATGCAGTGGCATGTGCCCCGGGCCCTACAGGCTGCAGCCATGCCCAGCCAGGAGCAGGGCCCTGGCACTGTAGGCCTGGGACTTGCCCAGGCTTGCATGGCACGCCAGAGGCACTGAACTCCTCACAGCCAGACTCAGGGTCTGGGTGCGCCACACTCTGTGGTCTGCTCAGCCTAGCTGCCTGGGACTGGGAGGCCTTGGCCTCCACCCAGTAAGGTGAAACCTCAACCCACCCACTCCGGGAGGGTGCCCTGCCTAGCTGCACACAGGATCGAGCTCTACTGGATTGCGTGACCCAGCGCGACCCACCAAAGGAACACGCAGTCAGCCTCGCAGGACACAGAGCCACACAGGTTCTAGAAGAAAATGACAAAACGAAAGACCAAGAGGCAGTCTCAATACCCCAGCCCACTGAGAAACAACCCAAGGGGCATTGAAATGAAAGACAATGGGAGACACACAACTGAACTTTCTGAAATGATAGAAAATGCAGTAAAGAAACAGCTCAATGAAGCTATACAGGAACTCAAATCAGAAATATTCTCTCAGCTAAAAAATGAAATGAGAATCATTATTAAAGAAATGTTGTGTGTATCTAAAGAAGAGTAACATAGACTGTAGGCCTGGGACTCACCCAGGCTTGCCCTGGCACAGTTGTTGCTCTGAACTCCTTGCAGCTAGACTCAGGATCTGGGTGGCATCATACTCTGGGGTACACTCTGCCAAACTCCCTGGGACCAGGAGGCCTTGGCCCCCATCTAGTAAAGGCGGAGGCTCCACGTGCATGCCCAGGGAGGCCACCCTCACTGGCTGTACACCAAATCCAGCTCTACTTGGTCCCATGACTCAGCGCAACCCAAGACTCAGCGTGACCCTCAGGGGATGCCCAGTCAGCCTTGCAGGACACAGAGCCACATAGGCTCTAGAAGAAAATGACAAAACAAAAGACCAAGAGGCAGTCTCAGTCCCCCAGTCCATTAAAAACAAACCCAAGAGACACTGAAATGGAAGACAGTGGGAGTCACACAACTGAACTTTCTGAAATGAGAGAAAATGCAGTAAAGAAACAGCTTGATGAAGCTATAGAGAAATTCAAATCAGAAATATTCTCTCAGTTAAAAAATGAAATGGGAATCATTATTAAAGAAATGTGTGTATCTAAAGAAGACCAAGATAAAAAAAACAGAAGAACTTAAGAAAATGATCAAAACATTGAATAAATAATATAAGACACAAACAGAATGCATGAAACAGATGCAAAGGGAAATGCAGTAATGAAAAACTCCATGGAAAGTTTGAAAAACCACTTAAATGAAGCTGAAGATAGAATCTCAGATCTTGAAGACAGCATGGGAGATCATGGCCATGAAAGAAAAGATCTCTTAAAAATAGTAAGGAGCCAAGAAACAACAATTCAACAGCTGCAAGATGATGCCAAGAGAAATAACATAAGATTAATAGGCATAAATGAAAAAGCAGGGGTCAATACAAATGACCTGCGAAGACTATTCACAGAAATAATAGCAGAAAACCTTCCAAACATGGGAAGAGAATCTGAAATACAGGTAACTGAGGCATACAGAACCCCAGTTACCCACAACCAAAATAAATCTTCACCCAGACATATAATAATAAGGGTATCAGAAATACAGCACAAGAACAAAATACTAAAAGCTGTCAGAGAAAAGAAGCAGATCACCTATGAAAGAAAGCCTATCAGAATCACGGCAGACTTCTCAACACAAACCTTTAACTTAAGAAGAGCTTGGAGTGAAGTATTTCAAATCCTGAAAGAAAATAACTTTCAACCCAGATCGATGTACCCTGCAAAACTATCCTTAAAAATTGATGGAGAAATAAGATACTTTCATGACAAAGAAGAACTGAACAAATTTATGGCCACCAAACCAACACTACAAAGAGTACTAAAAGACACTCTAGAAAGAGACAAAGATAGCCACAATCTTAAGAACAACAACAAAAGGAAAACACTAAGCAGGGCAAGTAATTAAACAGAAAATGTAGAAAACCAACAACAGAAAGATATCATGACAGGGATGAGCCGGTACATATCAGTTATATCAATGTAAATGGTCTCAACCCACCAATAAAAAAAAACAGACTAGCAGAATGGGTTAAGAAACAAAATCCAACAATATGCTGTGTACAAGAAACACATCTCACTCAAAAGGAAATTCACGGACTAAAAATCAAAGGCTGGAAAACAACACTCCATGCAACAGGAACCCAGAAAAAAGCAGGGGTAGCTATTTTACTTGCAGACAATGCAAACTTCAAACCAAGAATGATCAAAACACATAAAGAAGGTCACTACATACTTGTTAGGGGAAAACTTCAAGAGGAAGAGATTACAATCATAAATATATATGCACTGAATATGGGAGCACCCAACTATGTAAGACAATTCTTAATAGACATGAAAAACCAAATAAACAATAATACAGTTATAACAAGGGACTTTAACAACCCGTTGTCACAGAGAGACAGATCAACCAAACAAAAAATCAGCAAAGAAATAGTAGAACTGAATCAAACTTGTGAACAAATGGATCTACTAGATGTATACCGAGTATTCCACCCGTGAACATCAGAATACACATTCCTCTCAGCTGCACATGGGTCACTCTCTAAAACAGATCATATACTGGTCCACAAAACAAGCTTAAGTAAATACAAAGGACCTGAAAAATTCCATGCTTATTATCTGACCATACTGCAGTAAAATTGGAAATGAATGGCAAAAAAAAACCTACAATAACTGCATAAACACATGGAAATTAAATAATACCCTCCTAAATAACCAATGAGTCACAGAAGAAGTTAAAGAAGAAATGAAACAATATCTACACTTGAATGAAAATTCAAATAGAGATACAGAACCTGTGGGATACAATTAAAGCAGTCCTTAGAGGGAAATTTACAGCACTAAACTCTCATATCAGAAAAATGGAAGGAACACATATAAACAACCTAATGCTGCACCTCAAACTTCTAGAAAAAGAAGAGCAAGTCAAGTCCAAAACCCAAAGAAGGGAGGAAATTATTAAGATTAGAGCAGAAATTAATGCAATTGAAACTAAGAAAACAATACAAAGAATTAATGAATTGAAGAGTTGGCTCTTTGTAAGAGTAATTAAAAATTTTTTTATTTAAGAGAAAATAGATACAGAAGCTAGAAATAAAAGCCAAAAAAGACAGACAAACAACAACAACAGATCTGATACAATAACATTGTAGGTTTCCACACTGAGGTGGTTGAAGTTTGGCAGTAGTTACAATATTGCATATCGTTACCTTCCTAGGGGTTGGGGATATTGACAGATATAGACATGTAAGATTCATCAATTCAGGTATATTAACTTTTCTTTTTCAATAGCTATTGTATTTAGCAATACGGTTTTTTTAACTGTCTTATTTATGAATATTTATAAATTTATGTCTTTTCCTTTTCTCTTCCTTCCTTCTTTTCCCCTTAGAATACCTCTTGTTATCATTGAAATAACTACCCATAACATCAGATCTAATACAACCAAGCGAAATACTTCAGAGTGAAACCAATAAAGCATAAAAATATGATCATACATAAAAGAAACAAAAAACTAAAGAGATCAGCAAATAACAACAACATATCCAATACTGTAAAATTGTAGGTTTAGTACTGTAGATGGTTGGAATTTTACAGTGGTTGCAACATTGTATATTGTTACCTTTAAGGGGGCTGTTCAGATTGACAGGTAAAGACACGTAGGATTGATCTGGTCTTATGAATATCAACTGTTCTCTCTCGCCAGTTAATGCATTTAGTAGTATAGACTTTTAAACTATCTTACGGATACTCTTATATAAAACTCTGTCTTTTTTTTTCATACCTTCCTTCCTCGGTTCCCCTTGTAGTACCTCTTATTGTCTTCTAACTAAATGTCCTTACCAATTGGCCAAATATAATCAAATGAGATAGTATTGAAAAACCAATAACAGATAAGATAATGGGGGGAATACATAGTAATGTAGCATTGATTTCTATGATGCCTCATGTTAGTTCCAGTCTCAAGATGGCTGTCCCTCGCTCTCCCTCAGGGGTGGGGGGCTGGGGGCCACCAGGTTCACTCACTTGCCCGCTCACGACCACCTTGCTCCACGGTCGACCGTCGTCTCTGCTGTCACGCCACACCACAGCAATTCTACCGGCAACTCCAGCGCATATCAAGAGCACCAGGATCGTACCTTCTCAGTTCGGGTCGCAGCTCTGATTGGATTCCGCTCCAGACAGAGGTGCTGCTGGTCTCCGCCTTTATTTCATTCTTTTACTCTTTCTGTGGGCTACAGTTCTCGTTTTAGATTCTTCTTGGGTTCAGAGGACCCATCTCCCTCTTTTTTCCTTCTCTCTGTTATTATATTAGTTTATATTCCAGCATTTTGATGGTATATTCAGGGAGCCTCCCTGTCACAGTGTCATCTGGGTGGCCATCTTGGAGGAAGTCCAAGAGTAATTAAAATTGATAAACCCCTAGCCAACCTTATCAAAAACAGGAAAGAAAAAACTCAGATTCAAGCAATAAGAAATGAAAAGGGTGAAATCACTACAGACCCAGTGGAAATACAGAGGATCATCAACACCTACTTGGAAAACCGTTACACAGATTCAATAACACAGAAGACGTGGACAGATTCCTAGAAACCTATGAATTACCAAAGCTGAATCAAGAAGACATAAAGCTGCTGAATAACCCAATTTCAGCTAATCAAATTGAAAATGTAATTAAGACCCTACCAACAAAGAAAAGCCCGGGCCCTGATGGATTCACTGCTGAATTCTATAAGAAATTTAGGGAAGACTTAATGCCAACACTCCTCAAACTCCTAAATGAAATTGAAAGGGAAGCAAGTCTCCCTAACTCATTCCTGGAAACAAGTATTACCCTAATACCAAAACCAGAGAAAGACCCAACCAAAAAAGAAAATTACAGGCCAATCTCCCTCAAGAACATAGATGCAAAAATCCTCAATAAAATACTGGCAAATAGAATACAGCAAGTTATTAGAAAGATTATACACCATGATCAAGTAGGATTCATCCCAGGAATGCAGGGATGGTTCAACATATGGAAATCAATACATGTAATCCACCATATCAACAGGGTCAAGGACAAGAACCACATGATCATCTCACTAGATGCAGAAAAAGCTTTTGACAAAATCCAACACCCATTCATGATTAAAAAAAAAAACCCTACAGAAAATCGGAATAGATGATCTCTACCTCAACCTGATAAAAGCCATATATCATAAACCAACAGCCAACATCTTACTAAATGGAGAAAAACTGAAAACTTTCAACCTAAAATCAGGAACAAGAGAAGGATGTCCATTATCACCACTCCTATTCAATATAGTCCTGGAAATGTTAGCCAGACCAATTAGACAAGAGAAAGATATAAAGGGAATAAGGATAGGAAAGGAAGAAGTGAAATTATCATTATTTGCAGATGATATGATACTCTACATAGAAAACCTGCAAAAATCCATCAGAAAACTTCTAGAAGTAATAACCAAAATCAGTTATGTAGCTGGATACAAAGTGAACACTCAAAAATCAATAGCATTCCTGTACACAAACAGCAAAATCGCTGAGAGAGAAATAAGGGAAGCCACACCCTTCACTATAACATCCAAAAAAATGAAATACTTAGGAATCAATCTAACAAAGGAAGTAAAAGATCTATACAATGAAAATTCCATTACTCTAAAGAAGGAAATTGAAGAAGGTTTCAGAAAATGGAAAGATATCCCCTGTTCATGGATAGGAAGAACAAACATCATGAAAATGGTCATTCTCCCAAAATTATTATACAGATTCAATGCAATCCCAATCAAAATACCACTTGCCTACCTCACAGAGCTAGAGAAAGCATTCCTGAAATTCATCTGGAATCAGAAAAGACCTAGTATAGCAAAGGCAATTCTGGGCAACACAGGGAAGGCAGGAGGCATCACAATCCCCGACTTGAAACTATGCACAAAGCTACTGTGATAAAATCAGCATGGTACTGGAATCAAAACACACCTGAAGATCAGTGGAATAGATTAGAAGATATAGCCACAACTACAAACACACTTAGCCACCTCATCTTTGACAGAGGGGCCAAACACGTACATTGGAAGAAAGACAGCCTCTTTAACAAATGGTGCTGGAAAACTGGCTTTCTATATGCCATAAACTAAAACTAGATCCATGCCTATCACCACGCACTAAAGTAAAGTCAAAATGGATCAAAGATCTGAATATAAAAACAGAGACACTAAACTTACTAGAAGACAGAGTAGGTAAAAATCTTGGTGACATAAAAGTAGGCAGAGAGTTTATGAACAAAAAGGAAATTGCACGGGAAACACTTCCCAGAGTCAACACCTGGGATCTCATCCTACTAAAAAGTTTTTGCATGTCAAAGGAAATCTCCAACAGAGTGAAAAGAAAACCCACGAATTGGGAAAGTATCTTAGCAAATTGTCCATCAGACAAAGAACTTCTATCTAAAACATATAAAGAATTAAAAGAAATCAGGCCCCTAAAATTCAAGGACCCAATCCAAAAATGGGCATCTGAGATGAATACACACTTCTCAGAGAAAGAAATACAAATGGCAAATAAATATATTTAAAAATGTTCAACATCAATGGTCATTCAGAAAATGCAAATTAAAACAATGATGAGATTCCATCTCACTCCAGAAAGAATGGCCAAGATTAAAAAATCAAGCAACAACAAATGCTGGAGGGGCTGTGGGGAAAAAGGAACTCTTCTCTGCTATTGGTGGGAGTGTAGACTGGTGCAACCA
Source organism: Dasyprocta punctata (assembly GCA_004363535.1). Classification (NCBI taxonomy): domain Eukaryota; kingdom Metazoa; phylum Chordata; class Mammalia; order Rodentia; family Dasyproctidae; genus Dasyprocta; species Dasyprocta punctata. Next base: position 10,277 of record RJWM01032810.1, on the reverse strand, counting down.
TTGTGAAAAACACTGTGGAGATTCCTCAAGAAGCTAGGATTAGAGATCCCATTCAACCCAGCTATCCCTCTTCTGGGCATTTTCCCAAAAGAATTGAAAACGTCATACCACAGTGATATCTGTGCACCCATGTTTATAGCAACCCAATTTGTAATAGCCAGATCTTGGAAACAGCCCAAGTGCCCAGCAATCAAAGACTGAATAAAAAAGATGTGGTATTTTTATACAATGGAGTACTACTCAGCTATTAAGAAAGATTGCATTGAGACTTTTATAAGTAAATGGTCACGACTTGAGATCATACTCATAAGTGAGATAAATCAAACCCACATATGTAAATACCGTATTGTCTCCCTAGTGTAAGAAACTAAAAAAGTATATATGATCCAAAATCTATAATAAATACTATGGAAGGGTAAAAAGCAGCTTGAAGAGCAAAAGTTATTGGGAAGTGGAAAGAGAAAAGGGAAAAGGAAAAGATATAAATCTGTATATATGTATATGGAAGATAACTAAAATGAACACACTGCTGAATGTATTCGTTATTGAGAAAGAACAATTAATACTGATATGATTGGATTAATTCTACATGTCTATATCTGTTAATGTAAACAACCATTTTAAAGGTAACGATACGCAATATTGCAACCATTGTCAGCTTTCTATCATCCTATTTTGTAAACCTGTAATGTTACTGTTGTGCATTTACTCTAGTCGTTTGTTTTGTCTGTTTTGCTTTTTGTCTTTGTTATATGTGTCTTTTTTTCTGCTTAAATAAAAAATGAGTATTTTCCAAATTTTTCACTTTCTTGAGCATTTTTATATGCTGAATATTTGGACATAGATAACCAGATAAAATAAAACATACTATGAAAAAACTTCTTCAAAGCCTGTATTTTAGTGAAGATAGAAATATCATAGAAATATTAATTTGAGTGGCTCAGCGTGACCCACCAGAGGATAACCTGGCCAGCCTCGCAGGACACACAGGTACTCAGCCCAGCCAGGCCCAGGATCCCAGAGTTGCTCATCAGGGACTGACCAGCATAGCTGCAGGGCCTTGGAGAGCTTGGGCTCTCCCCACTAGAGTGCAGAGCTCGTGCGAGCTCCATACTTCAGTGGAGAGGCCTGTGCCACATCCTAGAGCTTGTGGTGGATCCTGCACAGTGAGAAGCAAGGCCCTGGAACTGTAGGCCTGGGATTCGCCCAGGCTTGCCTGGTACAGCAGAACCCCTGAACTCCTTGTAGCCAGACTTAGGGTCGGGGTGGTGCCACACTCCGGGGTACACTCTGCCTAGCTCCCTGGGACCAGGAGTCCTTGGACACCATCCTGAAAGGTGGAGGCTCCACCCACACACCCTGGGAGGCCACTCCCACTTGCTGTACACAAGATCCAGCTCTACCAGGTCCCTCGACCCAGCATGACCCACCAGGGGAACACCCGGTCAGCCTTGCAGGACACAGAGCCACATAGGCTCTAGAAGAAAATGACAAAACAAAAGACCAAGAGGCAGTCTCAGTCCCCCAGTCCACTAAAAACAAACCCAAGAGACACTGAAATGGAAGACAGTGGGAGTCACACAACTGAACTTTCTGAAATGAGAGAAAATGCAGTAAAGAAACAGCTTGATGAAGCTATAGAAAAATTCATATCAGAAATACTCTCTCAGCTAAAAAAATGAAATGAGAATCATTATTACAGAAATGTGTGTATCTAAGGAAGACCAAGATTAAAAAAAAAGAAGAACTTAAGAAAATGATTGAAACTTTAAACAATATAAGACATAAACAGAATGCATGAAACAGATGCAAAGGGAAATACAGGAAATGAAAAATTCCATGGAAAGTTTGAAAAACCACTTGAATGAAGCTGAAGATAGAATCTCAGATCTTGAAGACAGCATAGGAGATCATGGCCATGAAAGAAAAGATCTCTTAAAAATAGTAAGGAGCCAAGAAACAACAATTCAACAGCTCCAAGATGGTGCCAAGAGAAATAACATAAGATTAATAGGCATAAACGAAAAAGCAGGGGTCAATACTAATGACCTGTGAAAACTATTCACAGAAATAATAGCAGAAAACTTTCCAAACATGGGAAGAGAATCTGAAATACAGGTAACTGAGGCATACAGAACCCAAATTAACCATAACCAAAATAAATCTTCACCCAGACATATAATAACAACGGTATCAGAAATACAGCACAAGAACAAAATACTAAAAGCTGTCAGAGAAAAGAAGCAGATCACCTATGAAAGAAAGCCTATCAGAATCACGGCAGACTTCTCAACGCAAACCTGTAAGTTAAGAAGAGCTTGGAGTGAAGTATTTCAAATCCTGAAAGAAAACAACTTTCAACCCAGATCGATATACCCTGCAAAACTATCCTTAAAAATTGATGGAGAAATAAGATACTTTCATGACAAAGAAGAACTGAACAAATTTATGTCCACCAAGCCAACACTACAAAGAGTACTGAAAGACACTCTAGAAAGAGACAAAGATAGCCACAATCTTAAGAATAACAGCAAAAGGAAATCACTAAGTCGGGCAAATAATTAAACAGAAAATGTAGAAAACCAACAACAAGCCAGGCGTGGTGGTGCACGTCTTTAATCCCAGCACTCGGGAGGCTGAGGTAGGCGGAGCATTGTGAGTTCGAGGCTGGCTTGGGCTGCAGCTCGAGCACAAGGCCTGCCTGAGCTACATAGTGCAACCCTGCCTCAAAAAACCAGGGCTGGGAGTTTGGCTCAGCAGCTTAAGCACCTGTCTGGCACGTGCGAGCCTGTGAGTTCGATCCCCAGTGCTGCAAAAAAAAAAAAAAAAAAAAAAAAAAAAAAAAAAAAAAAAAAAA
>RJWM01032809.1:0-21148 GCA_004363535.1 Dasyprocta punctata | reverse complement strand
GGCCCTCTACCACCCTCTGTGACTTTCCAAGAGTACTACTCCCATAAACATAGCTGTCCAGCAATCCATTAGATCACAGATTTGAGTCAGTGCCTAAACTCAAAGTCCGATACAGAGAACTCATGGAGACAGCTACCCTGGTATATGGTGCAGGTGTAATGCTTTCAGTTATGTTTAAAAATATCTGCAAATGCATACATTGTTTCATTTTTAGTTCCTACAAATCAAAGTATTCACAAAGCAAATCTGGTTTTGCAACGCAAACAACCCCTTTAAACAAGTGAAAAAGTATTTTGAGAGTCATAAGAAATAGACCAAAAATGTTTACCTCAAGTGTGCAACTGATATATAAAATTCAAGATTAGTTTGGGGAACATTGGAATTGAATGAATATACTTATCATTAACTGAGCTGATAATGTGATTACCTTAATTAACATGTAATCACATTTAATCACATTTAGCCGTGTCCTCTTCTGTAGCTACTCCATTTCCTTTTGCCCTTAAGATTTCTAGACAAGTCTTTCTCAATTAAGTAAAAAAAAAAAAAAAGAAAGTCAGTTATACTGTTAGTGTCTCTTAGTTAAATGAAAGGGAAGATTTGTGCTAATACCAATTGGAGAGATTTTTAATGCCCATGTCTTGTACTCTGAATAACTGCTTGCTTGCTTGCTTGCTTGCTTTCTTTATGTAGCAGGAATCGAACTCACAACTTCGCACTTGCCAGGCAGGCACTTACGTCACTGAGCTAAATCCTGAGCCCCCTGAATAACTGCTTTAAAGATAATAATATGCAATGTATTCACCATTATTATTCTCCTATTGTTTTGTTATGAAATTTTGTTTTACCTTATTTTTTAAAAAGGAAAAACAAAGGAGGGGGAATGAATAGTGGAAGGAAGCGAGATCTTTATACTGAGTGGGTATATTTTTACTGAACAGTCGTAATGACATGGCAATTTTTTTCAAATGCCACAGTAGCATAGAAAAGGGAGTCTATGTTTTTGCATAAAAAATAGGCATCGTGATAAGAAGGCTCTGCCCAGCACAAATCCAGTGAATGTTCTTTCGGAGTTGTATATACTATCTTGGCCTTGTGTGAATGCATTATCAAATTTTTCTGTTTGCTTTTGATCTAATAAATCTAGGGTTTTGAAAGGTTAGGCCAATTCTGCTTTTTGCCAAATAGGTATAAATATCAATAAATATATACTGATTATATTTATGTGAATAACTATTATTTAGAACAGACTCATTATTTTAATTATGCCTAGATTGTTTTGGTGTTTGCTTATACGCGTTGGGAATTTACCTCATTTTATGTCTAAGCTAAATGGAAGTTTTTTCATTATAAGGTCTGATAAATTTCATGATTTTAACTAAGCTGGATGAATTATGACAGCTTTTCTTATTGAATTCTCAGGTGTGTGTGTGTGTGTGTGTGTGTGTGTGTGTGTGTTTGTAGAACTTGTATTTAATACTAACCAGCTTTTAAATACATATACTGGGAGGAATATTTCCACCTCCTTCAAAAATGACTGCTTTGAAAGTTAGTAAGGAAATGATAGTAAACTAAAGAATCAAGTGAAGGGAAGACTTTCCTTACCTAGGTACATGTATGCCAGCTATTAGCTGGAACTTTTTATGGCTTGCTATCACTCTGAATTGAGTCATATATAAATGTTAATCCTTTTGCACTTGCAACTTAGTATTCTCTATTAAGGAAGGCTTATGTAAGTGACTTTTACCCACAGAACATCCTAATTACTAGAAACTGGGAGGTTTATACACTCTATTGACTGCAGAAACAAACAGCGTTGCAAACTTCCCTGCCTGTGATGTGGAGTTCTGGCCTCTTCTAAATATTAGGAAACAGCATTAAAGAAAAGAAGATAAAGTTCAGCATGATTCCAGTGAAATTCCACCTCTTTGTGTCTCCAGCACAAGATGGATGGCTTAGTTACATGCCCACCCAAAAAGTGTCCTCTGCAGTGTTGATACTCAGGGTGACACCTGGGAACAATTTCTTTTTAGATGACAGTGGGACTGCCAGAAACCTGGGTAAAGAAGCCATCTAAGACATCTCAGTGATGCTCTGAGCTGACATGCGCGTTTTAGTAAGAGGATAAAATGTGAAGGGGAAACAATAAAATCACTTTTAAAAAGAAACATCATAATGCTTAAAGCACGTGTCCAGTCTTTATGTGAGATGTATCTGAGGGTTGGAATCCATGTTGAAGGAACTGCTTTGCTCTGCAGTTAGAATCTATCGTGTGTGTGGTTATTTCCAATTAGAAATATTAAGGACATATTAATAAAAGTATAATATTTATTGATGATGTGCTAACTATGAGATGTATTAAGAATAGTAATGTGAAGCCAAAAGAAAGTTATTCACCATATGCTGGTAGGAGAATACATTGATAATTAAGTTTCATTGTCATTCTGGTCTAGTCTGGTACAAAAGAGACAGTCCACAAACACTGGCTAAATTGTTAAATTAATTTTATGTTCAGAACAGTACAGCAACACCTTAGATTGACATGTACATGAGTATTGGCATAGTCTTCAAATGCAATTTGTAATCTCCACCTTTTTAATTAGCTTTAGCAATGTCAATTGAATTTTAATACAAAGACATGGAATTACATACATAATAGCTATAAAATGTATTATATTTAATTAAATTGTGATAGCCAGTGTTTTACTTTATCATAACCTATGTTTTATAACTTCAAATAAAATAGCTTTTGAAAATTCTTTGTGAAAACTAAAATTTTCTATCTTAAGAAAAAACATACAAAAACATAGATAATGGGAATGTTTCTTTGAAAGGAATGAGTTCAAGAAACAGGTTTTCATTTAAAGCGAACCTAAGTCAAATAAAATCACACTCTGCAACATTTTCTTCAGATGTATGTGTCAGACTGGAATATTTGTTTCAGTTGCTATTCTCACTATTTTATATATGTATTTTTAACATTTACTGTGAAGTTTCTAATAGTATATAAATTAAAATCTTGAGGTAATTGTCTTCTAGCAACTGGAACTTCTTTTAAGAATATGTCAACAACTTCTATTTGTATGCATTTCACAGTTTAATGTTTGCTTTTGTGGGTGACTCATCTTTAACATATGGAAGTAATGCCAATGGCTGGGCGGGTCAGATACAGTGCCCGGGTTCGCTAGGACAAGTGGGATGATATGGAATCACAGGGTTAGCTCAGTTCTGTCACCTGGCTCCTAGTGGCCTCTCGGAGTAGTTAGCTCTTGCACTAAGTACTCCCCACAATTTTATGACAACTCTCACCCTAATGCAGACTAGCATATCTCTGAGGACACTAACCTAGACAAGGTTGTAATTTTCTTTTTTCTTACATAGTGTGTATAGACTATGAAGCTCCTATTTTATGTAGATTTCCTTCAGCATACTTGGATCCATTAAATCATTTGTCCCAGTGCCTGGCCCTGCTGAGAGCCTCAGTTCCTGATGTTATAGGTAAGGCCACTGATGACCTCTCAGATCTCTTTCACTTCTCCCTGATAGGTATGCAATCTCCCAGCTCTGGAAAGCGATGATGCATGAATCGCTGCAAATGTACTCAAGATTTAAAAAGTTTCTCATTATTCTTTATCCTTAAATGTGAAAAACTTTACAGCAACCGTTCTCTATGCAAAAATGCAATTCTGAAATAAGTTTTCTTCCATCTCATTGATGTCGGTTTTTGTGACTTGTGATTTTATGATTTAACATGGAATTTTTAATCTCTTTCCACCAGTGACTACATTAGTGTTTGTCTGAAACAACTCTCCATAGACTTCTGCTTCAGGAAAACCAGTACCTCCAATTATTGACATTATGTTAAATCACAGCTCCAGAGTTTGAATCTCAGGACTTAAGAATACAGTGGAGAGAAAAAGCTTTAGAAAGTGAGACCTGTGGTTAAGATTATCTTGAGTGCTGTTCCTCATCTAAAAATAAGTTTCCAGTTTAAACAGATGGCTAGAGCCAAGGGTGGTGGCGCACACCTTTAATCCCAGCACTCGGGGTGCTGAGGAGGATCATTGTGAGTTTGAGACCAGCCTGGGCTACAAAGTGAGTTCAAGGCCAGCCTCAACTGCATAATGAGACCCTGTCTCAAAAAATAGGGCCAGGGATTTAGCTTAGGGGGGTAAGCACCTGCCTGGCAGGCGCGAGTTTGCCAGTTCAATCCCCAGTACCACCAAAAAATAAATAAATAAACAAACAAACAAACAAACAGATGGTTAACTTCCATAGAGTTACTGTAGGCAGTGAATAAGATAGAATATCCCATCCGCCCAGCACACAGTAGACCAGATTCCTTTTTACCTGTTGATATTGATATTTTAAAAGACAAATTTGACTGGTCGTGGCAGAAGAGTACCACTATTTGGGTGTATTTCGTATTTACTTTTACCTGTTTGAGATACGATTTTTTTTTCTTACTTTGAGAAAATGGATGTGTTGAGATTTATTTTGGGTGCAAAGTGGTAAGTTAGAAGGGTATTTAAGCCACAGGAACTACTTGCTGGAAGGCGTTGTAGACATATTAGTCTGGCAGAATTATGCCCGTGACTGACACATGGGAAGACCCGGGAAGTGTGGAGGTTGCCACAGTTATGAAGCCTTTTTTTTTAGATCGTTCCAGGATTGAATCTAAGATCTGTATGTACACAGGATTGCATCTTCAGCCCATCTTTTATGCTTTGTTTGAGATAGAGTCTTGTTTAATTGCCCAGACTGGCTCAAACTTGGCATCCTCCTGCCTCAGCCTCTGAGAGTGCTGGGGTTGGTGATGGGGTCTTAACCACACTTTGCCTTGAGGCCTGCAATCTTTCTCTCCTACAGCACTGCTTCTTCTATTAGAAGCAGAGTTTCACCCAGGAAAACCACCACTTCTGGACCTCCTGTTCTCTAACCCCTCCACGCACTCCCTCTGCTCCTGATACCTGGGGTTACGCCTGCTTGAGTTGCAGGAATCCACGTGGGGCCTCCCTACTGGGGCTCTTTCACTCGCCTCTCTCTTCACCCCTCTCGCTCTGAACTGGAAGAGTTCTCCCAATAACCTGCTTTCAAAAATCTTGCTATTTTACCTACAGAATCCTATAGTCTTGAACCTGTAGTTTCAGTCTCAGTCCCTTTAAGACTTCCCTGAAATACATTTTTTGAACTTTAGTCTCACTTTCAAACTCTAGATTTTTGCATTCAGATTTCTGTAAAATATATCCTGCTTGGTATTTCTATTACAGTGAATCTAAATAGAGCACATGGTTCTCCCCTCTTGAATCAGGTGAAGATATATAAATAGCTGTTCCTACTGACACTATTACTTTTTCAAATTTGTCCAGTAATAAACTTCAGAATAAAAACAAGACAAAACTAACTTGCTCTTTCCCTTATTCTCCACATCTAACCAAATGCCCTCTGTTTCCGGGACAGTCTTGCAGTGTTTCTGCCATCTTCAGTTTTCTTCCAGTTGAAAATTCTGCCTCTTAAAACAGAAGGGTTTCTTTGGCTTTGTAATGGTTCATTTTAGTGCCTGTTCAACTACCCTTGTACTCCTGCTAGATTATTTTTTTTAAATTTCCGTTTTAAACGTATAATTCCTCTTCTGAAAATTTCCATGGTTTCTCATTACCTAGAGCAATAATTAAACTTAAACTGGTAATTGAGAGCTATGTTCAATGCCTACCATTGTTATATTTAGTTTTTTAAAAAATGTGATATTTTAAATATACTGAAAATTACAGAAAATCATAAACCTCCAAGAACAAATTACCCATATTTTACCAGTGTTATCCAGTACTTTTTTCTGTGTTAATTTTTTAAAGGCAAAGATTTAGAGTTGAAGCCCCATTCAAAGCTCTTGCTATGATAATACTCATTCAGTGTTTATGTTACTATATAGATCAGGATTGTTCATTTCAGTCATTGTTACATAAACAAACAAAGCACCCTTCCTTCACTAAAGGGCATCATGAGGTTTCACTGTGTTTGCTATTAAACAACATGCTTCATAAATCATTCTTATTGGCTTGATGGGAAGCTTACTAGTAGAATGCTGGTCTAGTGTGTATGAGGCCCTAGGTTTGATGCCTAGCATCACACAGACAAAACAAAACAACAAAAAAATTTATATTATTGTCCTTGAATATATATATATGTATTTCTCCAGGGTATGAGGGCATATATAAAGCTGCTATTCTTTTCTACTTTGCTAGCTATTTTCAGATTGCCTTCAAGTAATTGTTCCTATTTAGAAGCCTACAACCATTGAAATGAGTGAATTTTTGTTTTATTATATACTCAACAACAATTGCTCATACCAGTTTTTAGAAATTATTAAGTATTTCATAAATACAAAAACAAAGTCTTTCTTTACAAATAATTTGCTATATGTGTTTCAAATTCTTTAAAAGAAATAAAATGATACAACTTAGCTCACTGTGTATCCTAATATGCGTAGTTCAGAAGTAAGTTCAGGGTTATGATTTTGTACCCCATTTTTCTACATTTCTTACATTTTCATGTGTCTTTAAATAATATATGCTGTTTTGTATAGTTTATCTTCTTATTGGAATTTCACAGGATATGATTTCCTGTTTTTGCTCAAGATTATGCTTTAGATATTTACCTGTTTTGATACATATCATTAATGTTCATTCATTTTTACTTTTGTTCAGTGTTGCTTTGTATAACACATCCATGGTTTATATTTTTAGTGCAAATATGCAAGAACTTTTTTACTTAATTTGCTTGGAGGTGGGTTTGATTTTAGGAGCCTGTTATTCTCATCCTTACCAAATGTTGCTAGTTTGCCAAATAATATTTCTAAACACACACACACACACACACAGCTTTGAGAGCCATTTTTCTGCCTCTTCATCAATACCTGGTACCACGAGGCTTTTGCTTCTTGGGTAAATGGGTGTTTTCATGTTGTAATTATCTTCCCTTTGTGCATGTTTTCATTTGGTTTGTTTTGTTTTACTTTGCTTTATTTTGTTTGAGACAGGGTTTCACTATATAGTTCAGGCTGGTCATGAACTGACTATGAGTTCAGGCTGGCCTTAAATTCAAGGCAGTCTTCCTGCCTCAGCCTCCTGAGTACTGAGATCACAGGCATGTGCCACCATCCTGGTTACATACGGCTGTTGGACAATCGACTTTCTTAGTTTGTGCATTACTGTTTCAGGCTGAACACAGGGCAGAAGTGAGGCCCCAAGTGAGGCCTTCTCTGAGCCAAAGTCTGCAGTGCCCCAAAGGACCACACAGGGGACACACTTGAGACCTGAAAGCCACACGGCTGGGGTGTGGCTCCCCCGGGGGTTTCCCCAGTTACATTATGGATCCTGTTCAGGAAGTGCCTCCATCTCGCCAAGGACCCCCAAGGACAGAAGCATTCACTGTGGGAGTTTGCTGAGTGGCTTCTTCTAGCCTGGAAGAGACACTGCTCATCTGAAATCAGAGCAGCTCCCTACCTGACATAAGAGGAGAAGTCTCCATGGTTTTTTGTTTTGTTTTGTTTTGTTTTGTTTTGTTTTATTGGTATCGGGATCGAACTCACAACCTCGCACCTGCCAGGTGGGCGCTTATGCCACTGAGCTAAATCCCCGGCCAGTCTCCATGGTTTTTTGTGTAGTATGAAGACTTTTTTGCGGATGGCACACTGTGCTGAATTAACAGATTTAGCACAGTTATTGCGCATCCAGAGCATTGGGCTGTATCATTCTTCGTAGGTGGTCTGCTCTGTGCCCTGGACGGGTGCCCAGTACCAGGGGCCCAACAGCCTCACAGGATTGGCCCTTCTATCCAGTCCCGACATGAAAGAGACACGTCCACGAGGCCATCTTCATTCAGGCCCAGGGCTGCTGTGGCTCTGGGGTTTTAGGACCTTGTAGCCAGAAAGATATTCTAGCAAAGGCCCATTTTGTCTGTGAGACTACTTGTGACCATGGCTACATCCGGGACCTCAGGTTCCACCCCAGAACTTCTGGTGTCTGCCTGAAGGCTCCTGTTCTTTGGTCAGCCGCATCCCAGATCCGGTTAGCTCAGCAGCCCCTGGAGGTGAGGAAGCCCATCATCTATAAGGTACATTCTCAGCCCTGCCTGACAGGCTGTACCTCAAGACTATTGATAAGTACATTTCAGCCCAAACCTGGACTCCTACGGATGGCTGGCGTCTGGGGAGCAGTTAGGGCTGGTTTGGATTCATTTCACCCATGGACTCACCTCCCCACTGGGTCCCCGTATGCAGCTTGAAAGTTGAGTCCCTGTAGAGTTATTTTCCAACAGTCCTCCCAGACTAAAGGACCTGGCTTCCTTCTGACTGGCCATCACCTTCTGCCCAAGCTCTAGTCTTGGTCCACTCAGGACCCTTGGAATTAAGTCTGCCAAAAACAATGGGCCCCATGCACAGATTCATAAGAACCATGACTTTCTTGGACAGTAAGAATACCAGGCCTAGATTTGGGTGCTTGCCTCCCTAGGACTCCTTAGATCCCCTTCCTTCTATTGACTTCTAAGGTCACAGCCATTGAAAAGAGAGTCACAGGGGGTTCTCCCTCCACAAAGACCCCTTAGCCTAATACTATGGTTCACACAAAGCATTCAGGCTAGCTCTAGGATATGGCATCAGATAGCTCATATTGAATATCGTGAAGTGTGTAAAGCTAAGAAAAGTTACTGAGTTCTTTTGACACCACTTGGGAGATGGGTGTATGGAGAACCACGGACCCAGTTGAAGGTTCTGACTATATTTCAGGGTACAGGGTTCCTATCTTTCCAGACTTCCTCTTAACAGTAGCCAACACACAAGAACAAGTAGAATTTACTGGACTGAAGCTGCTTATAGTAATTCTTTAACTGAGAAATATCACAAACACTGCCAATAAAACAGTATCTTAGCTCTTGCTTGCTCCTGCTCATGAGGTTTTCCCAATCACTGGTCATCGGACCCTGCTTGAACACTTCTAGGAAGTCATGTTTTTAAAATCTTCCTTTATACCAAGCCAGAGTAGCTCTTAATTTTACTCCTGGGTGATAGGAAATCTAGTTATTTTTTCCCTCTGATTGATTGCCCTTTAAGCATTTAACAATAACTATCTTGTGCTTTTGAAGTCTTTTTCCAATAGATTAAATATCTTCAGTTGCTTCATCTGTAAAAAAAGTCACTCCCTACACTGTAACGTAAAATTACTGTTTTCTGTCCTGATAATAGAATATTCTAATTGTTTTCCACACATAGATCAGTAATTATATAATTAATCCTTATTTGTAGGTTTGAGTTTGGAATCTTTATTTTCATATGAATAACTCATTTTCATCTATATTAAATATTGTTTTCCATGAGTTTGTTAGACAAGTCTATCTTTACATGTGTATTTCTAATATTTTGTTAGATTTGCTCTTATGTAGTTGATAGTTTTTATTCTTATGAATGAAACATTTTGAAAATTTCGTTCTCTGTTTGCTTCTGGTTTATGGGAATGCTGTTTTTTAATATAACTGATGGAGCACTAATTCACTAATGGAATATTGAATATGTTAAGGGCTTGCTCTGTGCAGGTGATGTGGAGGTGGCCCGGATATATCAGATGCGGGCACGGGACCCTCACCTTTCAGGAGCATAGCTAATAAAGAGATCAAGATACAAACATACACTTGTCATGAGGACTCTTTATGTTCCCTCTACCAGGCCATACGGTGGTGAAAATATGAAGGACTCTGCTTTTGAGAATCAAAGTGTCCAGAGGAAAAGAGGCTTTTGACTTAGTTCTCACGGGGGAGCTGGAGCTCAGGAGGTGGAACTACAGGGAGAAATTGAGTGGGCAGGAAGAGCCACGGAGCAGGGGAAAGGCAGGGGCTCCCGGGACGCCTGTCGCTAGGAAGCACAAGTTCTTCGGGGCCACGTTTGTGTAAAGGGCCAGGTTAGGCCAGGCGGTTAGGCAGGGCAGCACGGTAGTGGGTGGACGTTGTGTCTGAGCTGGTTTGTGAAAAACTGAAGGTAGAACCAAAGAAGCAAGGCGATAAATGCGGGAGTCACGCGGGCAGCCAGCTTTTCCATATCGGGTGACTAAGTAAAAATGAAGAATTTTGTGTTTCTGATCGTTAGATTTTATACTTCAACAATACTTTTTTCTTTCAAAGCCACTCTCATAGCACTTAGCAATAGAATCTGTCACTTAAAATTGTATAAGAAACCACCTCTTTTACAAACTTCATCTAGATTTCCCAAACAATACAAACTTTCTCTATTCCTCCTTCCAGCTATTTGTAATACTTAGCTTGTGGTATATAGATACTTTTTTCTTTTACTATATTTATATAGTCATGAAATGAATTTATTCTTAATTATTCCACAGTTATATTTTTGTAAATACTAAAATATATTAACTGAAATTCTGAATTTATAATAAATTTTACTTTATTCATTACATTATTAATGCAACTTTTTAAAAAGAAGAATAATTTTAAGCAAAACGTCTTCAAGCAATCTTTGTGTGAATATTTACAGTTTCAAGTCAAAGTGATTCTAATTTAAAATGTTGAAAAATGTTTCTGCATTAAACTTACAGAAGTCACACAAACTATTGGACTTATGCTTAGTCATCTGGCTATCTTTTCCCTGTGATGTTATCTCTATCTATAGAGGAATTGGGCAAGACAATCTTTAAGATCATTTTAACACTAGAATATGATAGCTTGGTATTATGTTTATGTTTTCTAAAATTTCTTAAGGAATTTCTCCCCGCCCTGAGATGATAAAGAGATTCTTTTATACTTTATTTTAGTAGTTTAAGATTTTTAATTTTCATAAGCAGTCTGTACACTTGAAATGGTTCATGTTTCATTTGAGGTAAGGTCAGATTTATTTTTATTCACATATGTACCAATTCAGTTTTCTTATCACCATTTGTTAACTATTATGTTCCTTTCCATTCATGACAATGCTACTTCTTTTATATGCCATATTTCTCTATATTCTGTTCTGTTTGTTTGTTCATTTGTGAAGAGCCCTCTCTACCCCACACCATCTTTTCCATTCTTTCCAATGGCTAGGATCATCTTTAACCCTGTTGTCCTTTGACTTTTAGGGTGTGTTCATTGCTTGCACCAAATACTTTGTTGAGTTGTTTGCATTGACTTTTAGAATTAGAAACACAATGATACATGAGTATTAGACATTATGAGGTACAACTTCTTAATTTACAAATGTGGAAGTGGGAACCAAAAAGTGTAAACTCAGATCACCTATGGAAAACATTTTGAATCTAATTTTCTAGGGGAAGTCATAAGTGACTGAGATTTGGACCATATTACTGAATACCATAGATTATGATTTATATATATATCACTAACGAGTAAAGTGGAATTCTCAAGAAAATCTGTAAAACCATAAGTTTGATCAATACCATAAATTATTTAAAACAATCATAAAATACTATTAAAATGTCAGACATTACAACAATATTTGCACTTTTTATATTATGAGATATATCATATTCTAGCTATGAAATGTCCTTTTTTGCATTTAGTCATTTTACATTTTTTCCAGTCTAATATATTTACCCTATTTTAAAGATATTTTTGCTGTATTAGGAATGATTAATGGCCTTAACTTAATGTGCTGTACTTTTTTGTATTATTCTAGTGAATAGACTATAAAATGTAAGGCATATGTTTTATGTACAGAGGGAATATATATTATAAAATAGACTATCTGCTAATTACTGCATTGCCTACCTCAGAGCCTACTGGTCACTGTATATAATTCTGATGAATGTAAAGAAATATGTCTTAAATTCTGTAGTTCATGTGTTCATTCATTCATTCCACGGTATTGGTTTAAGTGTTTTTGTTTTTTTTTATACCAAGAATCAAACTCATGGCCTTGCACTTACCAAGCCAGTGCTTGAATCACTGAGCTAAATCTCTGACCCTAACGTTTTATTTTTGGCAGAAATGGTTCTAGTACTCTCAGAGATTTAAAACTTTTTAATCTTTCTTGCTCTTTCAAGAAATATTTCATCTATTATTTGAAATTTAATATTCAGAAATTATAGAATTGATAAAACAATATGAACCGTGGGTCCCATAAGGATTAAATCTATAACTCCAAAACATCCTCATGTTAAAAAAATATTTGGCCATGTAGTTAGAAGAGAAAACAAATTAGAAGAAAAATTAGCCTCTTACAGCTCATTTGCTGGAAAGAATACCAGAAAAAATAAAATCCAAATGAGTTTGTTAGGATTATCTAATACGTGCAAAAGCAAATAAGTTTTTATCAATAACTTCTTTGTTCTTTTTTTATATATTCTAAAACATTAAAACAATAAAGATGAAAAGGATTTTCTCAAAGTGCCAGAGTATATAGTTTTACCTGGATGATGAGTAATTGATTGTTACAATTGTTACCTTTCATTGTGGATTCACTGTTTACATTTATAAATGTTCTAGTTTTTATAAAGACTAGAGCACCCAGAAAAGACGTTTCCAAAATTAAAGTTTAATTATGTTACCTCTTGCATTTGTGGTACAAGGCTGACATTGCTTGGGCAAGTCTGAACTAGCATTAAGAGAAAACTTGCCTATTCAAAGTAACCATGAGAGAATTAATTAATTGAGGACTTTTAATCAGGCTTTCTACAGGATATGTGTTTTAATTATTTGCTGTACCCTTTGCTTCAAAAACTTTCGTTGGAATATTAAACTTCCTCTTAGGACTATTTATTAAAAAAGTTATTTCTGGAGCATTCACATACCTTTGTTAATTGAAGATATAAGGAGACATTCTATCAAAATTTTTTTTAAATATTTTGAGGAACATTGGGTCCTGTTCTGTTTCTATACATAAATGATTTGTTTCACTAATGACTCAATGTTCCTAACATTCTAGTAGTTCAATACATTTTTCTTTGCTTATTATATGAGTATAGTTTATATTTCCATCAAAAATATAGGTTTTTAGATTCTTGTTTGTACTTGATATTAAGCCTTAACTAAATATTGAAACGCACAATTTATGCAATCAGACTTGTATTCAACAGAAACAGCTATACCTACATCGATTTTGTTATAAAGGAAATACTGAATTTTTCTGTTTGTTTCTATTGATCTCTCACTCTGTGTTTCTGTCTGTCTCTGTCTCTCTCCATATATTTGTATTTGTGTATTTTCCTTATTAGTAGAACATATGTTCTCCCTTCTCTCCTGTTATACTCACAATGCATTGTCTGTAATTTCTACTGATTTTTTTCATTCTCATAATTGCAATTTCTAAGACTTTGTGAAGCAGTTAAAGCTCAGTAAGAGTAGAAGAGTTACAGTTACCATTTAAATGAAAAATATGGGATTTATTGTTCTTATCTCTGAATTTGCTCCTTGAAAAGCTGGTTAAACTGTTGTATATGATCATGAGACATTGATTTTTGCTGATTGTTAACTTTGATAAGTCCACCATTTTCATCTAGTAAATTTCATTTTTTGGAGAAGAACCGTGAAAGCTATGTTGATCATATAGGGTTATGCAACTGGTTCTGAAATAAATGCAAGTGAGTGATAGGTGCACTTTTGCCATCGTTGATTTCCAAAGATTTTAATTATCTCAAAGGTTTTAATTTGTAAAAGGAAAACTAGTTATTTGTTCTACCTTGTGTTAGTCTGAGCTTGATTTGATTATAATGGAGAAGAAATAACCATTGTGCGCCAAAATCTTAGATTGTCTACATCATTTCTCTTATCATTCTAACATCCCAATTAAGAATGTTTATTAAGCCTGCATCTTCAGTCTAGGACTTCTTAAAGGAACACTATTTAATGTTGGGATATCGATTCCTTTCTTGTACCTCAGATTTAAAATACAGAATAGTTGTATCTACTTTTGCTTTTTAAATTATTTTTTGAGAGCAAAGATTTGTTCTTTTCAAAATATAAAACTATTTTCTTTGATTATAAGCATGTTATTATTTTTAAAATAAAAGTCACACAAAATAGAAAACTATAAAGTTACACTGACCCAGTTTTAACCCATTTCTCATTAGAAATATTATAATTTTTTGGATGAATCTAGCTAGATGTTTTTCTCTCTTTAGGTAAATACTTCTTTTTAATTTTGCAAAAATAAAGTATATGTATCATTTGATGGGTTTTGTGAACCTATCATTTATAGGGTTTTTTCCACTTAAAAGTAAACTATTAATGATTTTGAGTGTCTATTCTATTAACTGAACAACATGAAAAATGAAAAGTGTCTATCCTGACAATACAGGTTGATTCACATTGCAATGGGAAAATTATGCAGGAAAGATATTTTAGTAATTCTTATCAAATTAAAGGACATGTAGACTTATTATAGAGTCTTAGGGGATGCTGCACTTTAGATTATATGTGAGTAAAACAGTTCTTGCAGCAGGCTCAAAGCAGGACACCTTCCAGGGGTCAAAATTAACTCTGACTGTTCTGTAAGCTCAGGGTTCTTCCCATAGAAACTACATTTCTACACTTCAGTGAAAATTCACTATTGCTTCTCTGAGTCAAAAAACAAACAAAACAAAACAAAATCCCATAGCAACTACAGACAAGAGTGGGCCATTTCATTATAATTAAAAACATCAAAATTTCTGACAGAAAGCAAGGTTTCTAAAGAGTGAGTACTACACATTTATAAAAGGGTATCTTTATGTTACTCTTGGTTCTTTGAATCCTCCAGGAATATGGTGTTTCTATTAATTTTTCATATGGCTCTATCTTTATGCTAGCCCAGTGAATGGAAGATCATTATAGACCAAGCTAATTTTTATTTTGTCATGATGAATAAAAAGGTACATAATTTTGATGAATATGATTTATTAATATTATATAATTTATGTAGTGCTGCTGGACTTCCTCCATCTCAGGGCTTGTAAGTAGAATTGTTGGTTCAAATTTACATTATTTGGTAACTTTGTACTTTCAGATATCTTTAGGCTGCATAAAAGTTACAAAAATGCTAGAGAGAATTATGCATACCTTTTATCTTGCTTTCCTTTGTGTTAGTTTCTTATATAAATATATAATAATTATTTTCATTTTTAAAAATTTACTGCATTATTAAAATAGCTACTGTCTTAGTTACTTTTTACTCATTGCTGAGACTCAACACCTGATGCCCAAAATTAGGGAAGGAAAGTTTTATTTCTTACAACTCTTGGGAGTTTCAGTCTGTAATCAGTTGGCTTCAAGGCAGTGTGGTGTGGCGGGGCAGCCATTCATGGCAGCCACCAAACAGCAAGTGAACTGGTGAAAGAGAGAATGATGACATGTGTTCCTCGCACCCTTACACTGTGTGTCGGCTCCACCCTTGGGTGGGTGCAGCACTCACATCACCAATCCCAGTGCCAGATGAAAAACCAATTGTGAATGCCAGACTCAGCCCTGTCCATACCACAATTACAGGAGACATGGGAGGGGGCACAGAATCAAACCCATACATTGTACCCCTCGCCCCTCAAGGATTCATGTATAGCCTTTATACAAAAGGCATTTAGTCCATTTCCAAGAGTTGCCACAGTCCTAACAGTCTCAGCATTGCTGAAAAGTCCAAGTCCCAAATCTCTGAGATCTATGGCAAACTTTTAACTATAACCCCCTGTACAAATGAAAACAAGTTAAACACTTCCAAAATGCAAAGGCACAAGATAAACATTACCATTTCAAAAGTTACAAACGGGAATACAAAGCATTGGAACCAAAGCAAGTCCAAAATTCAGCAGGGCAAACATTAAGCCTTGGAATTCTTTGATCAACATCTGAAGCAATCTGGTTGCAAGCTCCAAAAGGCTTGAGTGATTCCACCCCTGCGGCACTTCCAGGGGCTCCATTTATCATAGCTTATCTCTTAAGCCCACTCTGCTCAATTCTTGCAGGCTTTCTTAGATGATCCACATTCCTGGCTTTTTCAAACTTCTGGGTTTTCCATTGTACCCTTGGCTTCACGCTTACATATTGCCCTCTGCAGGTGGTGTGGAAGCTGTGCATTTTCCTTGCACCTAAAACCAGTGCCACATGGATGCCACCAAGGTCTGCTGCCAGCTGGAGCAGTAGCCAGGCTTTCCTCTCTCTTGGCAGTAGGGGTCGAGTGCCTGAATTGCTGAGCTCTCTGAACCTGATTGTGAGGAACAGATTCTCTATGCCACTGCCATTCTGAAATCTGGTGTGGCTGCCGCCATTTTGGACCCTCCCTTGGCCTCTTTCACCACTCTGGAACATGGTGCTCTGTGGCTTTCTCCTCTGAGCAAACTCTTTCACCTTTAGTGGCTTCAGGCTGCAAAAGGTGGAGACTCACTGCTACCTGGGATGGCCTCAGGCCATCTTTTTTATTCCTTTGTTCCTTCTCAGCAGTTGAGGTCTCAGCTGTGTCTTCACAGTCCACAGCTTTCTGGCCAAACTCACAAGGTTTTAAATCACCGTGCTGAGCTCTTTGCCCTTGATTCCCAACATAAATCTGGCTAAAAGCCCCCAACAATATCCAGGCCACCACTTTAACATTCGGCTGCCTTGAAATTTCCTTTGTCAGACTAATCAGTCCTCCACCCTTAATCTCAGTCTCAGGCAAAATCTCTGGACACAAGCAGAATGCAGACAAACTTTCTGCCAAGCTGTAACATCATCATGTAGAGTCCAACAATCAGTGCAGTTCTTCTTCCCAGCAGAAACCTCCTGAGCCAGGTCTTTACTGGCAGGCTTTCTATCAGCCTTCTGGTCTTCTGACCTCTACTCAGAATCTCCCATACAGAACAGCCTAAGTTTTTCCATCACCACTCTTTCAGGCGACATCTCTGATCCTTTGCAAATTCTTCCCACAAGCCATTTCCAAAGGCTCTTGAACCACAAGGTCAGGTTTAGTCACAGCAGTGACCCCACTCCACTGGTACCAAATTCTGTCTTGGTTACTTTTCACTCATTGCTGAGACAGCATACCTGATGCCCAAAATCAAGGAAGGAAAGGTTTATTTCTTACAGTTCTTGGGGGTTTGGGCGTATACTTAGTTGGCTCCAAGGCAGCATGGAGTGGTGGAGCAGCCATTCATGCCAGCCACCAAACAGCAAGGTGCAAACCAGCAAGAGAAAGCAAGCAAGACATACGTTTCTCCTGCCCTTACACTGTATGTCAGCTCCACCCCTGGGCAGGTGCAGTACTCACATCACCAATCCCAGTGCCAGACAGCAAACCAGTCACAAATGCCAGACTCAGCCCTGTCTATACCACAATTACCTGAGACTTTGGGGGGACACAGGCTGAAACCCATACAGCTGCTGTCATCCTATACTTGAATATTTTTCTTTAAAATTACAACCCTAAATTATGCGAACCTATGTTAAGTTATAGTAACCACAAAAAAGAAAAGAAAAAAAGAATTTAAAAAATCCCATAATTAAACACTAACACATTCTATAGCCTAGTTTTCAGTTGATGAAACTATTCTCTAAAAGTTATTAAACTAGGGAAATTTATCATTCTAATTCTCCTGAGATGGCCAGAAAGACATAAAAAACTATCATTTGAGTGAAAATAATGACTCTTTAATCTGATTGTTAAAATAATTCTGTTATAAGAAATGAGGGGAACAGATACACACATTTCTGTATTTCAACAAGATTATTTATATAAAATTAATATGATTTATAATTTTCTAATTATGTAATAACCACTGGCAACAGCAATACATTTAATGGTATTAGTGCCTACAAAATTCATGTACATTTATTAATTTAAACTGTGCTGTCACAAGAAAAAGGAAAAAAAATTGTCAGTGGAAGAAAATAAAATTGTATTAAAGCATAAATTAATTCAATTAAAATATTTCACCAACACTCTACTTGTTTTGTGTTTGAGGTATGTAATGTGACTTAAATGAGCTAAAGAATTGGCTGCTATGATTTCATAATTAAAGATAAAGTGAATGTGAATTATAATTCCTGGCAAACTTGGTGTTACTAAATTGAGGCTTTAAGGCTGTGAACATATCTTCTTGACCTCACACTGTGATTTCTTTGTTTTGATAATCACTTTTATGATTGTCATAGAAGTGACAATCATAAAAACTGTGATGTAGCCAAAAACACAACCTACCCTCTACTTAGTCTAATTCAAAGAGCTTGCTTCTGTGTGCTGTATTGGATTTGAACCTAGTTTAATTCAATGTGTTAGTACTATTTGAATTAATGCTTCAATAAAACAGAGTGCTCCATGGTTCCCCAGCAAGCAGTCAGCATTGCATTTGCTGATGTTGATTGCCCATGGTCTCCACTTGAGGAACACGCAGTAAACTAGTCTTAGAAGACAAGTTTCAGTTTTTCTCTGAATTTTGTTTTTCTGAGATTCAGTGAGATTTTTTTAAATATTTTATTCTTTAATTGAATGGCAAAAACATCCTAGTTTTGACCTCTGAAAAACCTTTCTCATAGATATTTTGCAAGAATCATTGACCTTTTGCCATAGAAATGGCAGGGAACTTTAGAGAAATGACTTTTAAGTGATTATTTTTATTCCATGACATTTTGTAAGTTAATTATAATCTAATGAAAATATGCTTTCAGCAAAAACTTCAGCCCTGAATTACCTGAAATAGAGATAAAACTCGTAATCCAATTTTTCTGCTATGCTTAAAAATGTAATGCTGTGAGCACATTTCTGGGAGGAATTTTAGCTCTAAGTAGGAAGGTGGAAGGTTCAGTGTGCACTCAGAGTTATTATTGTTGCTGCTGTTGTTGTTTTTGTTGCTTTTTGGTTTTTGTTTTTTGGGGTTTTTTTGGTACTGGTTATTGATTCTAGTCTTTACCCTATGTGTCTAACTGATCCTCCTTTTTCTTTTGAAATAGGATCTTGCTAGGTCCCTAAAGTGCCCAGGCTGGCCTTGAACATGTGGTCTCACAGAGTTCTGGAATTATATATGTGCACCACCATGCCTGGCTGTTGTGCATGTAGCTTTAGAGACTTTGTCCTGCCTATAGCATCTGTACCTATGGCAAAAAAGGAAGACACCCAGATGCTCTTCCTTTTTAAGATCACATAGATATAAGTACCTTGGGAAGAAGTGTGGAGTGTTTCACATTTATAGCATAAAAATCACAGAGACCATAAATACAGAAAGAGCAATAAGAATTTCACAGTTAGAAATTTGGTGTGTGTGTGTGTGTGTGTGTGTAGCTTTACATGTGTGTTTCTATGTGTTTTTCCACTTTAGATATTCTACATACTGTTTAATGTTTTGCTAAAGCATGATTAATAATACTATATGAACAGATTTTATAGCCCAACTACATTTTTCAGTCACGCATAACTTTTCCAGTGGGGATAGTTCCCCTTTTCATTGTGCTTTTTTAAGTGTTTCTGACTGACTTTTAGACATCCTTTCTGAGCGTAATTGTATCAGATCATGAAAGCATCAGCAGAATCTGGAACCTTTCCTGAAGTGAGTGGCACTCAGATTCATAATTAGTCAGAGCTGTGTTTGAAACATCTTTTCCAATTTGTCATTCATTCCTCGGGTATCTGTTAACTTCTTGTCCTTCTTGAATTTAATTCCTCTGCCAGGTGCTCCCCCTGTGATCTTGAGTAAACTTTTTACACACGCTGCTCACACACTCTGCTTTTCAAACACCTTGTTGGAAAAACAGGGAATATAGCTTTGCTTCCAGTTTAGGTTGAAGTTCAAATAAAGTGAAAGGAGCTGGTGTGTTCTTTGTATGTAAGGAATTTACGAGTATCTACATTTGGCAGGTGTGTGGGTTAGCACTCTGGGGAGATCTGCATGTTACGGAGGGAAGAAAGCCCAGTTGGTAGAGGAGCAGCTTTCCTTGCAGGGTCCTGGTTCTGCCTGGAGGGCCCCCTTGAGCTCTGGGGCTGGGATGGCCCCATAGAGCTGTCACAGATTGCGACCAAGGAACCAGTCTTTGCATTTCTCTATCTGTCAGTCAATAGCCTCAGGTTGTTTCCTTCCCCGTCAATATTCCAATGTTTTAAATTGGCGTAACCATGCATCTATTATGTACTTATTTAAGTTTGGCCCTCAGTTAGTGCTATAAAAACAGGTAAGTCATGGACTTTTCATTCCATTTAGAATAAATGGACAGATAAACTGATCTGGTAAACAAGAAGGTGGTGTGATTTTATAGAACTCACAGTAAAAACAGAGATAAGTTCTATGTTTTTATGGTAGCATAGCAAAGGGAATTTCCAGTAGATTGTGGATTCAGACTGGGAAATATTTTAAATATTCCTTAAGAGTATAGATCTTGAACTACAATATTACAGTTGTGCATCATTTGATGATGAGATATATTTTGGGAAATGCATTTTAGGCAAGTTCTTGGTTGTATGAACAACAGAACAGGCACTTGTACAAATTCAGATGACTGCTACATCACCAGGTGATATAATACTGTGAAAACATCATCGTATATTTAGTCCATCCTTGACCAAAAGGTTTTTACACACCGAAAGAGTGTATTTCACTGAAATCTTGATGAATGATAAAGTCACAAGAAGTAGGACATTGAACAGCATTAAGTATTTTAGCATTTCAATAAATGTGTTTTAAAAACCTTTTAATCTGCTTATTTTTGCCTAAAATATTTTCAGTTCATTGTTTTCTTTTTAAAGAATAAATAAAACTACATAGATACATTTTCAGTGAGGATTTTTCTCAGGTTTTTAGTCTCATTGCTCCATAGTATATCTACCTCTCTCTCTCTCCCTCTCTCTCTTTCTTTCTCTCTCTCCCTCCCTCCCTCCGTCTTTCTCACCTCATATATTCTTTTCTTCAGATATATAGCGGTTATATTTAAGATTATATCTGTTTGAATCCTGCTATGAAAACTGAATAAGCACATTTTTAGTTGTCTTTCTGTGCTTAATTTTGTGCTATTTGAACTGAAGTTCTTAAATTTACATTATGTATTATAATTAGTTCTCAAATTTTTTAAAAGCTTAGTTCTATATATTTTATTTGTTTACCTTTTATTTGACATGCAATGTTTGTGTATTGTTATGAGGTTCAAAAGTTTTGAATCCAAGTAACTTCTCTGTCTTGAATTCTTTGTTTTGATACCTGACCAGATTATCTGGAATTTATTCATTGAA